>LPNX010110642.1:203228-259892 GCA_001517045.1 Pseudotsuga menziesii | reverse complement strand
TGCCACAAAACTGACAGCTCGAGCCTAGAAGATGCCTAGCCTTGCAGATTTCATGGAATCTCTCACACAAGAACATGACAAGCTGGTGATGATGGGCACCATTAAACCATCCAAAGATCAAGCTTTGATTGCTGGAGATTCAAGGGTGGATTCAAAAAACAAAAAGAAAGCTAAAAAGCCACCTAAGCAAAAGAGAGACAAGAAACAGTCTCCGGAGGATCTACAAGGTCCCAAGAAGAATAACTAGAAGAAGAAAAACAAATGTGAAATGAACAAGTGCGCATACTGCAATAAGGGCAATCACTCTGAAAGCTCTTGTATGAAAAAGCAGATAGACATGCTAACCCAACTCCTGGAGAAGAATGGCATCTCCCTTCCAGAAAGCTCAAAGAAGAGAGAAGGAGGATCAAGTTCAGATGACAGAGAGAGAGTTCATGCTCTAGTTGCTAGCACATCAAGATCACCTAGTTTTATCATTGATTCTGGAGCTTCAAGACACATGGTTTTGACTAAGGAGGCCTTCTCCTCACTGGACATGTCGAAAGGACCATCTATTATACTGGGAGATGACTCTCTCACTGAAAGTAAAGGCAAAGGAAGGATAGATCTTGATCATGGTCAGTTCAACAATGTGCTGTATGTGCCTGGTCTTGCCTCCAACCTCCTGTCAATGTACCAGATGACCCACACTGGGTCTCCTAAGAAGGTCATATTCTCCCCCGATGAAGTTGAGATCACAGAGATCTCAAGTGGTAGAGTCATTGCAAAAGGAGTTGCAAATCATGCTCAAAAGGTATACATGTTCTCACACTTCCTACCTTACTCAAACCCCTCTGCTCTTCTCATTCATGCTAATGAAGCCAGCAAGCTTTGGCATGAAAGATTTGGCCACCTAAACTACAAATATCTATCAGATCTTAGTGAAAAAGAGATGGTCATAGGGTTGCCCCATGATAAA
This sequence comes from Pseudotsuga menziesii, assembly GCA_001517045.1. Taxonomy (NCBI): domain Eukaryota; kingdom Viridiplantae; phylum Streptophyta; class Pinopsida; order Pinales; family Pinaceae; genus Pseudotsuga; species Pseudotsuga menziesii. Next base: position 258,934 of record LPNX010110642.1, on the reverse strand, counting down.
ATTTTCCAAAGGAGTCTGCCAAGGCTGTATCCTAGGAAAACACCCAGAGCACAAATTTGAGAGAGCTAGTCATGAGAGAACCTCTGCACCCCTCGAGTTGATCCACAGTGATGTTGCTGGCCCATTCCCTCATATGTCCATGATTCAGGCCAAATATGCATTGAATTTTATTGATGACTTTTCCAGTTATTGCTGGGTTCACTTCCTGAAACACAAGTCTGAAGTTTTTAGCCTATTCAAAGTCTTTAAGGCTTTGGTTGAAAACCAGTCTGGAAGGAAACTCAAGGCCCTCAGATTTGACAATGGTGGTGAGTATGTCAAGTCTGAGTTTATTAATTATTGTGCAGATGCAGGTATTCAGATGCAACATTCTATCCCTTACACACCACAACAAAATGGTGTTGCTGAGAGGAAGAACAGATCACTAAAGGAGATGGCAACATGCATGATGGAGGCCAAAACTTTTCCACCAAAGTACTGGGACGAAGCTATCAACTGTGCAGCCTATATTCAGAATAGGGTGCCTCACAAACATCTTGATGGCATGACTCCCTTCGAAGCATGGAGTGGGCACAAGCCAGATGTGACCCATTTCAATATTTTTGGCTCAAAGGCTTGGGCTAGAATCCCGACAGAGAAGAGGAAGGATTTGCAACCCCAAAGCCAAGAGTGTCTTTTTGTTGGATACTATGAAGATTCAAAAGGGCACAATTTGATAAATTTTAGCACAAACAAAGCCTTCATCGAAAGGTGTGTTCAGTTTGAAGAAGAACCCCTTGCAACAGTGGAAGTTGGTGAAGCCTCTTCACCACCTAAACCTCAAGAAGTAAGTAAAGAGTTTGTTGAACATGCTGATTCTGATTTTTCTGATGGAGATGAGTTTATTGCAGACCCTAATAGCCCCACAAGGCCAAAATGGGCATCCAAGACACTACATGCAGCAGGTGCGCTAGCTGGGGATCCCAATGACCCAAGGAGGACTAGATCTCAATTTGAGAGTGGTCTGTGCATGAAGGATCCTATGTTTGCTGAAAAATGATATTTGATGGTGGATTCTGATCCTCAAACATATGAAGAAGCAGCAGGAGATCCAAGATGGCAAACTGCCATGAAGGAGGAGTTCAGCTCACTCCAGAAGAGCAACACATGGGAGTTAGTGGATCTTCCTCCAGGGAGAAAACTAGTACAGTGCAAGTGGGTCTATAAGACCAAATTTGCCACTGATGGTTCACCACTGAAGTACAAGGCCAGATTGGTAGCCAAGGGCTACTCATAGGTTCATGGCATAGATTACAATGAGACCTTTGCTCCAGTGGCAAAGATGGATTCAATCAGGCTAGGTCTAGCCATTGCAGCCTCAAGGCAATGGGAGGTACATCACATGGATGTAAAATGTGCCTTCCTGAATGGAGATCTCACTGAGGAGATATATATGCAGCAGCCTCAAGGTTTTGCTACTAACCCTTCTCTTGTGTGCAGGTTGAGAAAGTCATTGTATGGGCTAAAGCAAGCCCCCAGGGCTTGGTATGTCAAGATCGATAGCTTCTTGCTATCACTGAATTTTGTTCGGTGCAAATCAGATCCAAATGTCTATTTGAAGTTAGTTAATGGTTCATTAATGATCATTATGTTATATGTTAATGACCTGCTCATTGCAGGAAGCTCACAGGCTGAGATTGCTTCCTTAAAAGGAGCTATGAACCAAGCCTTCTCCATGATAGATTTGGGGCTCTTAAGTCAATTTTTAGGGCTTGAGATCTCTCAAACCAAAGCTGGAATCAAGGTGCACCAGTACAAATATGCCTTGGACTTGCTGAACAAATTCAAAATGAAGGATTGCAAAGCAAGCAAAACTCCTTTCCTTTTAGGAGTGAAGCTGGAAGAAGCTGATTCTTCACCGATGGTAAACAATACACTGTATATGCAATTGATTGGATGTTTATTGTATCTGACACATACTAGACCTGATCTTTGTTATGCAGTAAGTGTGGCTTCTAGATTCATGGATCAGCCTCAAGAGATCCATTGGAAAGCAGCCAAAAGGATCCTTAACTTTGTTCAGGGAACAAGGACACATGGGATCTTCTATAAAGCAAAATCTGATCTTGAATTGATTGGATTTACTGACAGTGATTGGGCAGGTGATAGCACAGATAGAAAGTCCACATCAGGATATGTGTTCATGCTTGCAGAAGGGCCAATCAGCTGGTCAAGCAAGAAAAATAGTGCCATTGCACTCTCATCTACAGAAGCAGAGTACAGAGGAGTTGTTAATGCAACAACTCAATGTTTATGGTTGCAGGGTTTACTTGGAGAGTGTGGCTTCGAACCTGAGTACTCAACTTCCATCTACTATGATAACTAGAGTACCATTCGAATCTGCAAGGATCCAGTTTAGAAGCAGAGAACCAGACACATTGAGATCCATATGCACTACATCAGAGAACTTGTGCATGATGGCACCATTCACCTACTCTTCTGTTCATCTTCAGAACAAGTAGCTGATATCTTCACTAAAGCATTTTGTGAGAAGACCTTCAGCAATCTCAAGTCACTGCTGGGGATTGCTGATCATGCTGTGAAAGCATGAGTGAAGACAAGATTCTACAATTTTGTTTTACAGTCCATGTTTAAGGGAGGATTTTCCCAAGTTGGTTTTGCCTCTTTCCTTGTTTAAATGGATTTGTAGTATGTAAAGGGTGACTAAGCCTTGTTGCTAGGCCCTATAATTTTCTGATATCTTACTTATAATTCAGGCTTAAGGGGGGGTGTTAGAATAATCAATCCATAGTTTACCCACTTAGACATTAATTCCATTATTTTTGTCTTATTTGCCTAGTTCATGTGTCCCACCTTGTGCAAGTTGCTATTTGCCTATCCATAGAGGTCAAACTTGCCTTATTTGACTCATGTAGTGCATGGGAGAGCTAAAGGAATCAATTCTGCTTTATTCCTGGCCTCCTAGGCGCCCTTCTGCTTTTTCTGCTTTATTGCCTGCTTTTTCAGTGTTTTAAGGCAAAAGGAAAAGCTAGACTAGGTGAGGTTGACTTGTTTTTTGTCCTACACATCCTCCTCTCTTTTATCCATGCAAAAGCATGTATGAGCTGCCATTCCACCACTCTTTAGCTTGCCTATGCCTTTTTGGCAATTCGTGAGCTCCATGACAGATATGGGATCAGCTTTTTACACCTATGGGGGATTTGCTTATTTTTGGTAAGCCTGCTTTATGATAGATTTGGATGTCTCCTCATGCATTCGATTTCTTGATGTATTGTATTTATTCAGCAACCTATGTTATTACAGGGTTGGCTATTATACACTTAGTTAATAGAATTTAGTGTTACAGCTCCATATTCAGTCTCTTTTGTGAGTGATTTTGCATGATCAATTGATAATTGTTGTGAGTAAAATTAATCTATTGCTGGCCTTAATTTCCACATTTTCTTGGAATATGCTCAATAGATGTAAGTGCTCTGAAGGTGCAATTTCAATGATTTTGATGCTTAAATAATCTAGCAAGTAGGTTTCTCCATATCCATGCACCAATGTTTCAGATATTAGATCCATGTCAATTTCATTGTCAAGTGTTTATGTTTCTTACATATCCATTAGTGTATTCAATTCCTCACTAAGCACACTATGGAATGTTTTCTCCCATCAATTGTTGATAACAATGCCTTCATCTTTGTAGAGCTTCGTTTTGCAAAGGACCTTAAGTGCAACCATCACAACATTTGGGTGGACATTTCCAGCCAGGAAAGCATTTTTATACTCTAGCTTCCATTTTAACATGACCCCAATTGTCATCGTGTCATGTAGACTCTGGGAAGGGCTTGTTGAACTTTATATGGATTGGTTGGGAAATTTATTATTGTTCTAGTAAGTCCAAGTTTAGATCTTTTACAACCAAGTTGTCTTGTTTGTGCAAATGCTATTCTTGGTGACAATAGATGTTCTTCCAATGGTGTCGAAACACTTATAGATGGCAACACAATATTGTGACGAATTTGTGAAGGGAACAAAAACGTTGACAAATGGTCACTAGCTACTTTTTTTTGCAAAATTTGCAGATCTTGCTATGTTTTGAAAGCGCTATAGAGTATTTCATAGATGCAAATGATGTAATTGATGACAATGTGTGATTGTTGATTGTACGCATGTCTTTTTTGAAACTTAGCCATTGGAAAACCCCACATGTAAGAATTGGTGTATCCTAAATAAGTTTCATGTATGAAATGATTGCTTTTGCAACTTTTTCAGTTTTTTTTTGTTTTTTTGTTTTATGAATAGATTTACCTCTCTGTGTAAACTATGTTTCAAGGAGTGGAAATTCTTTGCAACAAATGCTAGTATTAACGTTGTTTCCCATCACCGAGGAACTTGTACGAAGATATGAGCTATGAGTATAGGCATTAAATCGAGGTCCATTTTGTTGTTCTTCGGTAGAGATTTTGTTGCCTTGTTTTCGATATTAATATGGTTTTTTTTCGTGAATATTGTTGTAGTCCACTGTAGTTATGTTGTTGGTTGAATGGATTAGTTCGAATCATGTGCATATTTTCTTTGCACTTTTCCCTTGGAATAGACAAGAGATTTTAAAATGGTGGGTGAACATTTTGTGAAGACAAATTTTCAGGATCTATTCTTATCAAAGGTTTGAGATGGAAGTGTGATTTGTATACTGGTGCTTGTGGTAAATGAAAAATTTTTGATGAAGAGTTTTTCAAGCAAAATATTTCTACAATTTTTTGTAGGCGAATGTCCCATAGGCATATTGTAACTTCTAGTAGCTTAGATAACCATTGAATGACAAATTCATCTACTTCTATTTGGCCAATGAAATATGGCTCCACCAATTGTATAGTATATGCTTTCCAATCAAGGATGCATTTTTTTTATTGATTATATTTTCATTGACAAAGGCCTTTAGGGATTTCATTGCTCTATTGTCATTTGAAAGGAGGAAATTGCAAAAAAATTGTGCAATTCTTTTTTTGATGCTACAACTCTCTACAAACAATGAGAATATGCAAATAGATTGAAAAAATTACTCGTGAGAATCAAAATAAGGTTCAAGAACAATGCAAAATCCTTATTACAAAAGTGTTTCTTTCAAGCAGGAAATCTACGCTTCCTTGTTTGCACATAGGATTTTGTAAATGTTTTGAGAAGGTTGTCCATATTCATGCTCTTAGTTTCTTTCTAATTTGTATGAAAGTAATGGTTCAAAATGTCTAGATACGGGTGACTGGTCATGGAACAATATATTGTAGCAATAGCCAGGTTTTGCAACAGTAAAATGAAAGTAATTTGTTTGTTTCATGAATGACCAAACAACCAAAGGGACTTTTAGCCAATTAGAAAACCATTTGATATAGAAAATGTCTCCCCAGAGTCCATAACGGTTTTTTTCATTTGATTGCGAAGCAGATTGAGACAGTCAATCCAAATATTCATCCACACTTGAAGTGCCATGCAATTCTAACAAGTAGTTGCATTCCAAGTCTGTTTACATAGATTGAAATGTAATAGGATATCTAGATTCAAATCTAAAATGGAAATGGTTTATTGTTGCTTCTTATTTTAGTTGATGTGCATCGAAAATGAAGCAAAATAACCAATGCATCAAATAGACAATCTATGAGATAGTAACGGAAATGTTCTTATCGAAAAGGATGAGATACAACCAAGGTATGATCTATATATTTTCATTTTGAGTTTTTTTAGTCCAAATCTATTTTTCGTTGCAAAACTGCATCTAGTATACATGTTTGAATCGAAAGTATTTGAAGTTGTGCCAATAGAGAGGGGAGTCAATTTTTTGTTTTGTCTCATCTTTATTTCCCATTTCTTGGCAAACTGCAATAGCATGAAACACCGAGTGTCTATGTGAGATGAAACTGTATGGAGTCTTATCTATGAGAAAAACAACAAAAAAGAGGTTAGAATGAAGAGAAGGCAACGAGAGAGAGATTACCAATGTTTTGTTCCTATTACATAAAAAGAAGCAAAGAGTGCATTGACATTGGTTTGGTTTGATAATAAAAAACTATTGATGTGAAATAGAAAATGCATTGGGAAACCATTTAAATAAACAAAGTATCAAGCACAAATATTCTTTTGAGAACAACAATGTGAATGGCTAGAAATATATGTCATAATTGCTTCAGATACATCAAAACACTAGGAAAGTAGGGACTCTTGAAGTCACTCGGCTTTTCTAGCAAGTATGTGGAATGCTTGTGTTTGCAATATTGAGATTAAATGATATTTCTCAAAACTAATTATAATAAAATTACATTACTTTTATTTCATTATTGTTTTATAATTAACTCTTACATTATAAAAATTTTATTAAACAATATTCTATTTAATTAATAATTATATTAAGATAAATAATAATAATATTATTATTATAAATTATTGATTATATAATACTCTATTTAATTAAATTAATAATATTTTTTATTAATCTAAACATAATAAATTCAGTTAACAACATACTCCTATAATATTATAATCTGATGGAATTATTTATCATGTAATCAATCAATTAATTAAAATATAACAACATATTTAAAAGACATTAATGATTTTATTTCATTAACAATTACATCGTTAAGTCATGAAGTAAAATCACTTCATTAAGATTGTTTTATTAAGTCTTAATGCTCAATTAAGTATCATATTATTACAATTAAATGATATTATTTCTATTACTACTATGTAGATAGGGCTACACGTCCATTACATTAATTTTATTAATGTATTCGAATATGTCAAATATACAATAGAGAAAAATCAAGCCTATACGTATATTTGGACACATTAATAAAATTAATGTAGTTGTTGCTAGTTATATGAAATGATAGTTAATACTAGTTCATATTTTCATCAAGTAAAGAAGAGTTTATGTATATGTAATAGTCAATGAAAGAAGTAATTTCATCATTGGTGTTTTTTCCATAAACCAGTGCATCTTTGATCCAAAGCAGCCTGTGTTCATGCTCATTACCTATTTGTTGAAATCATGTTGTGAAACAAAAGTCTTGGACTTTTCCAAATATCAGCTGATTTTTTAAAACTAAAGACTTAAATGCTACCATCCTATATATATAGTAATGAGTAGAGATGATTGGATGGCTTCTGATCAATGAATCAATTGTTTGATCCAAAAAATTGTCTATTGCAATTGTTTCATTTTTTTGTCAACTTGGTGCAACACATTGCATAGAGGGCTCCAAAGATGTTTTTCCCTTGTAAATGTAACAAAAAAGGTTGGAGGACCAATTTGTCTCACCATTGCAAAAAGGTCATTTTTCACGTTCTCATCGTAATAAGGAGATGTCCTTATTTCCTTCCAGGAATGATATGCAATAGGAGAGGAAATAAATTTTCCAAGACTGGTTTTTGATTTCACATCTTTTTCCACTAGTATTTTGCCCTGATACGAATCAATATCTAGGTAGTACTGGATATTTATTTTATGATTACTTTAACTAATATAAAGAATATGTTCGTGCCATGTGTTTCAAAGTCCGCTCTTTCATGTTCTAACTCCGTTTTTCTATTTGATGATAGGAAAAACATTCCAAGATATCCTTTAGTCTATTCAATCCATAAAAGAGTGGTGGAAAATTTAATTCCTCAAAATATTTGTCTTGGAATATGCTCGATGGACGTAAGTGCTCTGAAGGTGCAATTTCAATGATTTTGTTGCTTAAATCATCTAGCAAGTAGGTTTCTCCATATCCATGCACCAATGTTTTAATATTAGATCCATGTCAATTTCATTGTCAAGTGTTTCTGTTTCTTGCATATCCATTAGTGTATTCAATTCATTGCTAAGCACATTATGTAATGTTTGGTCCCATCAATTGTTGTTAAGAACACCTTCATCTTTGTAGAGCTTCGTTTTGTAAAGGACCTTAAGTGCAACCATCACAACATTTGGGTGGACATTTCTAGCCAGGAAAGCATTTTTATACTCTAGCTTCCATTTTAACATGACCCCAATTGTCATCGTGTCATGTAGACTCTGGGAAGGGCTTGTTGAACTTTATATGGATTGGTTGGGCATTTATTATTGTTCTAGTAAGTCTAAGTTGAGATCTTTTATAGCCAAGTTGTGTTATTTGTGCAAATGCTATTCTTGGTGATAATAGACGTTCTTCCAATGGTGTCGAAACACTTATAGATGGCAACACAAAATTGTGATGAATTTGTGAAGGAAACACAAACATTGACAAATGGCCATTGGCTACTTCTTTTTGCAAAATTTGCAGATCTTGCTATGTTTTGAAAGCGCTATAGAGTCTTTCATAGATGCAAATGATGTAATTGATGAGAATGTGTGATTGTTGACTGGACGCATGTCTTTTTTGAAACGTAGCCGTTGGAAAACCCCACATGTAAGAATTGGTGTATCTTGAATAAGTTTCATGTATGAAATGATTGCTTTTGCAACTTTTTTAGTTTTTTTCTTCTTCTTCTTTTATGAATAGATTTCCCTCTCTGCGTAAACTATGTTTCAAAGAGTGGAAATTCTTTGCAACAAACGCTAGTATTAACGTTGTTTCCCATCACCGAGGAACTTGTACGAAGATATGAGCTATGAGTATAGGCATTAAATCGAGGTCCATTTTGTTGTTCTTCGGTAGAGATTTGTTGCCTTGTTTTTGGTATTAATATGGTTTTTTTTCGTGAATATTGTTGCAGTCCACTGTAGTTGTATTGTTGGTTGAATGGATTAGTTTGAATCATGTGCATATTTTCTTTGCACTTTGCAAATTAAAAGACATTAACAATTTTATTTAATTAACAATTACATCGTTAATTCATGAAGTAAAACCACTTCATGATGACTGTTGTATTAAGTCATATTGTTCAATTAAGTATCATATTATTACAATTATTTAAAAAATATTATTTCTACTAATACCATTTGCAGATATGTCTAAGCGCCCACCTCTTACTAGCAACAATGTCATTAATTTTATTAATGTGTCCAAATACATGGATATACATAAATTTGACACATACTATAGAGAAAAATTAAGCCTATTGACATATTTGGACACACTAACAAAATTAATGTAGTTGTTGCTAGTTCTATGAGTTGATCGTTAATACTACTTGTTCATATTTTCTAACGAGAAAAAGGTGGCAATGTCTAAGCTATTCCTTTTTCTTTGCAAAAAGAAAACAAACCTAGCACATTACTAGTTCATAATTTCAACCTGAACGAACAAAATGATGTTATATTTGGAAACGCTTTTTACTCAAAAAAATGATACCCCAACTCTATTCCAATGACAACTTTGAGTATGACATGTATAACAAGTGCAAGGCAGTCAAGATTTATCCAAAGTGATCGCGCAAGCTATTTGAGACTTAAAATTAGGTCGGTTTCAGTTTTGTTCTGAACTTTTGAGTTGACAATGAATTTTAGCATAAACTAGTTGAACAAATAGAGTAGTATTTTTTTTTTCAAAATTTTAATGTAGAAAATTAAGCATGCCATATTTTTCTCCAGGATAACATGGGTAAGATCTCATGTTATCATGGGATGCTTGGGTCCCTTTAAGATTGAGCCCAATATAGTATATGGATATATCATTACTTTGGATCTCCAAGAATTTCTGTTTTCATGTTAATAAATATGGATTATTGAATATTGAGATCGCTAAAGCTAACTCATAATGCTTTTAAATTTCAAATATGGATATATTCATCGTTTTGGATCCCTATAAATTGGCTTTTTCACGTTGACAAACCTAGATTGTAGAATAATGAGATCGCTATCCCTAAAGATAATTGGAAAGGCCTTTAAATTTCAAAGATTGATATATACAAATTTCATGACAAGTTCCATCAAATTTATAGTCAAAACTAAGCATTTCAACGAGTTAATAAATAACTCATAAAGATCTCAAGACATATATTCATCTACAACCTACTATATTGTAAACAATTCTTTGAATTTTGTGTTTCGACAACAAAAACTTAATAGGCGTAGTAAATGATATAGCCTTCCTTCGTACTACCTGAGCTATGGGTGTGTGTATCTTGGGAAATCCCATGATCTGCAACTATAGGTGCATTTAGGATTCTTTTTATACCTCTGCTATGCTACTATTTTTATGTCTTCTATTTGTTTTTTATATCATCTTACTCACCCACTTCGGGTCAACAATCATGCAAAACAAATTATTGGTCTCTTAAGACAGAGAATTTTACAAGGCCCATCTTAAACAATATGGGCATTTTACATGGCTTGTTATGATTATAAATAAGTCAAACTAAAAACCCATTGGCATAGACCTATAAACTAGATGGCAGTTTATACATAATAATGAGTTTCCCAATTCCTCAAATGGGTACGCTAAATTTGTTGACATACTTAATTTTGTGCCTCCAAAATTACCATAAACAATTTCAAAATCCATCATAACCACATGGATATTCCCAGAACAAATATAAACAAATGTAATGACTTCTACATTTAGTAAATGCTAAATTTAAACACATGTAATGACTTCTATGTTTAATGAATACTAACTATATACTTCCTATATGACCAATTCATCTACTTGAAATCACTTTGACGATGACCAAATATACATGGAAATAGGCTCTCAAAATAAAACGTAGATATTTACATAAACCCAAAACATAAAAAACATAATCCCTCTTAGTTCTTTACATGGACGACAACTTGAATTGGAGCATATCAAGAAAACTATTCAAGGAAATAAATCAATAAATGAATTGCCCCACCTCAGCAATTGCTTGGTTGTTGGAATAAACTCAAGATACTAGTCACTGAGTAGATATTATATGAGAAAATAATACTTGCTCTAAAAAAATTGTTTAAAGAAAGGTTCCTAGTCTTCAAAGGAAGATAAGATTCCAATGTTATAAAAAAAATCATATAAGTTGGCATCCTTGCATGTAAAAAATTGAATGAGAGTGTGGTACATGAGAGCTATACAATTTCATTTGTGTGTCAATTAATTGCATCCAAACTTAGCATTGAATCAATTCATAGTAAGTAATAGAGTATTTGGTTTGATGGGATTTAGAACCGGTTAAACTCTTCTTGAGAAGAAGTGGTCGTTTATGAAAAGCAATTTCATGTTTTGCATAAATTGATAATCAAATAATAACTTAGAAATCAAATCCAAACCTATATTCTATATTATTTGCATCTTAATTATAAACTTATATCGTGCGCATTTTGATCTAAATCGCACTTTAATTGTTTTCACATTTTAGCTTAAAGCATTTATATTTGTAAACATAGAGTTTGTCATGTCCCCATTCAAATAAGAGTACTTGTAAATAATGTTTCACCAAGCTACTAGTTCCCTAGTTTGAGATGGACATAAATTTTGTAATAAAGGGGTTATGGGTCCCAAAATGACTTTAGATTACGATATTCAAATTTAAATGGGTCACATAAATAATAAATTCTAAGAAAATAAGGTTTCCGCATTGGTTCATGAAGACACTTGGAAGCTCGTGGAGCCTTTGGGTGACTAGCTTCCCCACACACTTGGCATGATCTTCACCCAAATTCGAACCCATGGGTAATGTAACATTATTGGAGGGTGATGTGGTTTCAAATAGAATATAATGAGCTAATGAATTTGAATTTGTTGGAATATAATCCGTTGAGATTATATTTTGTAAATAAATAAAGAAAACTGAATAGTTATGTAGGAAGCTGAAAAGGTTGGGCGGAAGATGAAACCGAACCAGTATTTGTAAATGTATAAATAAATGCTTTGGCTATGAAATAAATGAATCAGGAGTTATTTTACCTATCAGTGGTATCAGAGAAACATCTTCCATAACTCCTGGCTGCATTTCAGTCCTGGCATTCTGCCTGCCAGACCTTCGTTCTGCCAAATTCATTTCAGGCTTCCTGCTTCGTCAGTCTACCAGTCGCATGCATTGTATGCGTTATTCTCCTCCAGACCTACGCTAAGGAATGAGAAGACTGTTGTGATTTGAGACCGTTAAGTATTGTGCATGGGTTGGGCTCTCTTCATAGGCGTAAACCCTAATCCATTGCTTGGAGACTGCACTGTGCTTCATTGCGTATTGAAGAGAGTGATTGTTGGCTGCTCTAACATTGTGCATTGAGACTATCCTTAGGTCTGCATATTATTTTAAAGTCTGGTAACCTCTCCTCCGTCGTATTAGTGTAACCCTAAATTTTGCGGCTGCACTCTTCATGACTCGTCTTTCTTTTGGTGATATGTTGAATGCTATGCATTAAAGTATAGAAGGATAGTATACCTAACCCTAATTCTGCATAGCTTCTTCATTTTTTTCCATTTTAAAATGATCTCATTCTGATATATGTTGCGAGCTGTGAGTTTGAATATATGCTGCGAGCTGTGAGTTTGAATCTATGCTGCGAGCTATGAGTTTGTATATATGTTGCGAGCTGTGAGTTTGAATCGATGAGCCATAGCTGTTGTGAGAATCCTCTTAAAAATACTATAGCTACTATTCTCTCTTTGTGCTAGTAATGAGATCGTGAAGACATGTGCTTTTATTAAAATTTGGGTAGAATCCAGATGGTATGAGACACGATTTCATAAGGGACTATTGTTTCTGTTGCAATGGCTTTGAAGATGACAAGAATACAAAAACCCTAAATTTACCCTAGACTGCTGCGTGCGTTGAAAACTGCTCTGAGTGAACACATTGGAGACCACTGCATGAAGAGTAAACCTACTCTGAAGATAATCAGAATTGCGTAGAGCTGCATGCGTGGAGCTTCCTGCGTGGAGCTACCTGCTGTATGGTGTGCCCACACTTTCACTACATTGAAGTAACTATTGAGAACTTTCATGGAGATTCTTGGGTGTTGTGACATCCAAATGTAGTTGCATCTCAACATTGAAGTTGGGAATCGTTAGCTGTGAATTGGTATCAGGCAACTCCACCTGCTCTCTTACATTCACACGGAGGTAAACCTTTTTTTGTTGGTTGAAATGGACCGTGACTGCAAAATATATTGTGACTGATATATATTGAAGACTCTTGCTGTATTGTGACTGATATATATCATACATTGAAGAATCTTGTGGAAGATAGATGTTGTTTTGTTGGTGTTGATTGCATTGAGACTGCTTGTGCAATTGGGAAAATTGCCACTATGCAATTATTCTACTACTGCAACTAGAAGTACTGCATCAAGCTGCTGGAGTTGCGACCTGCCTTGAAGAATAAATTCTATGTGACACAATTGTATTGAAGAAGCCTGTGTATGCTATAAACTTGCATTGTATTCACCTTGGCAGAGACTATAGACCTGCAAGGTTATTGTTTTTCTATTTCTCTTTGTCATATTAAGTTCATTATTGTAAATTACACTAACAGTTGTAAAAGATGCAACCTATAGCATCTATAGTTGGTGCCACTCTCACTGGCAAAGACACTTATCCAGAATGGTGGAGGAAGATCAAATCTGCCTTCATCTACAATGACCTTTGGGACGGCATTTGCGAAGGAAGCACAATAGAGACAGAAGCTGGAAAGCCCATAACCATAGACCCAAGACCTCCAGAATCCGAGAAAGAGAAGGCCATTTGGAGAACAAAAGACAAGAAAGCTTTAGCGGTAATCACTGCCATAGTCAGTGAAGAGGTGAGGCAGCACATATTGCCTGCAAAATCATGTTTTGAAGCACTAAAAACGTTAAAAGATCTGTATGATTCACACTCTGAAATGGAAGTTATTCAACTAATGTTAAAACTATTCAGTTTATAAGTAAAAGACAATGATCCCATGTTAGTTGCCTCTGAAATCAAAGCTATCATGCACAAGATTCAAGCTTCTGGTATGAAACCAGATCTTCCCCTTGCAGCATTTGTAAAATCTTTGTATCCTTCTCACTCCAACTATCTTGAGTCGTTGCAAGCTAGTGACAAGTTCAAATCACTGACATCTAACACCCCTTCGGATTAAGGGGGGGATTGTTGGAATATAATCCGTCGGGATTATATTTTGTAAATAAATAAAGAAAACTGAATAGTTATGTAGGAAGCTGAAAAGGATGGGCGAAAGATGAAACTAAACCAGCATTTGTAAATGTATAAATAAATTCTTTGGCTATGAAATAAATGAATCGGGAGTTATTTTACCTATCAAAATTAATAAAGGAGAGTAACTCCCTTGGAAGAGGAAGAGACTAGAAGACAATGTGTGCCACTTGGAAGGAGATTCCATGCACTCTATGACAACAAATGATGAAAGATTCTATGACAAGTATTAAAAATTAAAACCTTATTGCAGACATATGACAAATATGACATGACAGGGCTAAAATATCCACCAAGAGGTCATATTTGGGAGTTAGAGGTAGTCATTCAAATTGGGGAAAGAATTGGAGCCTTAAGAGGAAGACAAGTGTCATAGGAGTTATTAAACCACTAAATTGAGTTGGAGGAAGCTCATGGAGGGAAATTCAACCTTAGGAGGCCTCATGAAGTTAATAAAAGGATTTCATGAGGAAGGAGAATGGATTTTTATCATTTTTAAATTTTCCTATGGTATTTTGGAGAGCTTTTGCTTGTCCATTGCATGGTGAGTGTTCACTCTCCTTGCTTGTGAGAAAATTTTGAGGGAGTTGGTTTATGGAGAGGCCATCCATACCTCTCATTGGATATTAATTAAGGAGTCTTAGTTGTAGGTCGAGGTTCCATACAATTCGAATTCACATATATCTCCCTATTCTCTCACTCCTTCTTCTCCATTCCCCTATATTCTCATGTTGAGGGCACACTTGTTGGACTGGTGCTTGCACTTTTCTAAGTATATTTGATGATAAATATTTGATATATGATATATGGCTCTATAAAATCATTTCCATATGCTCTGTAAGTCGAAATATTTTAAATACATGTATGAAAGGATTGCATTCCCACGCTCTTGAATAACTAGTTTTCATGGACTTGTCTTCAAACTTGAAGTAGTTTTATATCATATTTGTATGAGGGATATTGTTTTAGTTTTATGATGTTGTGAAATAAATATATGATGTATTAATGTGTAATTTAATTTCCATATGCTCTGTGGCTCTAAATCCAGGAAATCCATATGTGAAACGCTTGCAATTACATGCTATTAAATCACTAGTTTTCATGTATTTGATTCCCATACTGAATGAGTTGTATATTGGAATTGTATGAAGGGATTTATATGATGTTTAATACTATTGGGGAATAAATTTGTATTTCTTATATGGTCTCTATATGTCACATCCTGATCTAAACCTTTAACTCTACTCTTTCATATGTCAAAATTGAGTTAGTTATGCAATTTCCCTGAAAATAGTCATGCAAATGTTTCACTTTATAATCAGTTTACATAGATAATACCAATGATTAATTACAGCCCCTGAAGTCTAGTATTGGTTCATCTGTGAGTCAACATGGGAGGCAAATCAAGTTACAGCTGAAGATCGACAGATGGCATAGTTCACCGGTGCCTTGAGGAAAAGAGCACTAACGTGGTACATGACGTATATCGAGAGAACTCCCCAATCATCTAAAGCAGAAATTAAAGCACAATTTTTGTCCTTCTTTAAAACTCCAGACGCAAAACATCTAGCAGCCAAAAAGTTGAAAACAACAGCCCAAAAGCCAGCAAAGCTTGTTCGAGAATATGACAAACGATGGAAAGACCTCCTCAGCCAACTGGACTATGTAATTGACGAACAACTATTAATTCAGTGGTTTCTTGTAGGTCTATCATAGAAAATCCGGCGGCACATAAGCTTGGAGACGTTTAAAACATATGAGGACACGCTTCGTACATGATATTATCTCTTTCGTGTTCTAATACGCATCATCTGAGGATGTCATCTAGGCCCATTTTATATAAAAATCCATTTATGAGGCTATATGGTGCAACTTTCATAGCTAATATTTGTTTCTTTTTCGTGCTCATGCCTCCTGGTGCTTGACCATTTTCTAAGAATTGAGCTATTTCCTCTAATTAGGCTGGGACTGCTTCTATTCGAAATAAGTGTGCATCCGGTAGGTCGTCTTCGACTCCTATTGGTTCCTCTCCCGTATCGATTCTCGACAAGTGGTCGTGTCCGGCATTTAATTTTCCTGGTCTAACAATGACTTCAAATTCGAATTCTTGGAATAGTAGTAGCCATCGACAAATTCTCCCATGGTGCAAGGGTTTGTTCACAAGGTATTTCAATACTTGGTGGTCGGTATAGAAGATGAAAGGGTTGGCTAGTAGGTAATGTCGATACTTCTATAGTGCAAAAACCATACCTAATGCTTCTCTCTCTGTTGTCGAATAATTTATTTCTGCTATAAACTATAGGGTAATCCATTCCATCGTCCCCTGGTTGTGTTAAGATTGCTCCTATTGCTAGGTCTGATGCATCGATATGTATGTGAAATTTGATCGACCAATTCAGGAACCTTAAGATAGGTGCCTGTGACTAGTTTCCTTTTTAATGTTTCAAATGATACGTTACATTCATCTATCTAGTCGAACTCCCGATCTTCTCTTAATAGCTCTTCCAGTGGGTAGGTCATATCTGAGTAGTATCTCATAAATTCATTGCTAAAAGGGAGTGGGAATATTTCCTAAGCAAGTAAACAGAACTATCCGAGCTTTCTAAAGCACCGGGTAGGCTATGGGGGGGTGGCTGGTCATATGTCGAGGTAAAGTGAAGAGGATTCTAGTCGACTAAAGAAGATACCATCACCAGTAATGAAAAGTCAACCTAAAAAGGAAATTGAATGAACAATGACACACAAAGGTACGACAGATTTACAGAAAGTAGAAAGAGAGAAGAGGCTGAAAAGAAGGGAAGAAAGAAGAGAACGAGCTATAGCACTGCAAAGAGGAATGAATACTAGGGTGATAGACTAGGAAAGAAATATGCTATAGTTGGGTCATGACCGACAGGAAGAAGGCGTGGATGAAGAATCATCACCCATGGAAGAATATTTGTGGATAGAGCAATGTGAAGCTCTCCAAGTAGAAATCCCCCAAGAGGTAGGACCTTTGTCTCCAAGGAATCCGAGTACTAGGATACAAGCCATTGTCGAAGAAGACCTAAGACTAAGAGCTAGTGAGTTTGGTATATGGAGTCGACTAGACGACGAGGTAAATGATGATAATCATCTAGTGATCCGTCGACCGGAGGAAGGAAACTGGGTAACACTTCAGGCGTACTCTTCCAACCAAAGTATCCACTTACTTTACCCGACACATGAAGGAGCACCCCCCCTTCCAAACACAGCTTTGGAAAATACAGAACAGTTGGACTTGCAGACAAATCAATGCAGTTGGACATCGACAAGAGAAGTCGACCCGAACCGACTACTTGTCGGAGAATAAACGACAAACAAAACGACCAATGGGAACAAAAGTTCTGTCAACAACAACTTTGAACAACACGACAAATAGAACATCCCACTACTCCCACCCCCACCGCCCCCACCGCCACCTCCTGGAGAAGACAGTGACAATGAGATCGACATGGGTCATGGATCAGTGCCTATCCCTCTATACGAGGGTGACGAAGATCCTAGATGGCATTGGTTCGTCTGTGAGTCAACATGGGAGGCAAATCAAGTTATAGCTGAAGATCAACAAATGGCACAGTTCACCGGTGCCTTGAGGAAAAGAGCACTAACGTGGTACATGACCTATATCGAGAGAACTCCCCAATCATCTAAAGCAAAAATTAAAGCACAATTTTTGTCCTTCTTTAAAACTCTAGACGCAAAACATCTGGCAACCAAAAAGTTGAAAACAATAGCCCAAAAGCCAGCAAAGTCTCTCTAAGAATATGAAAAATGATGGAAAGACCTCCTCAGCCAACTAGACTATGTAATTGACGAACAACTATTAATTTAGTGGTTTCTTGTAGGTCTATCATAGAAAATCCGGCAGCACATAAGCTTGGAGAGGTTTAAAACGTATGAGGACACGCTTCATAGATGATATTATCTCTTTCGTTTTCTAATACACATCGTCTGAGGATGTCATCTAGGCCCATTTTATATAAAAATCCATTTATGAGGCTATATGGTGTAGCATTCATAGCTAAGATTTGTTTATTTTTCGTGCTCATGCCTCCTGGTGCTTGACCATTTTCTAAGAATTGAGATATTTTCTCTAATTTTGCTGGGACTGCTTCTATTCGAAATAAGTGTGCATTCGGTAGGTCGTCTTCGACTCCTGTTGGTTCCTCTCCCGTATCAATTCTCGACAAGTGGTCGGGTCCAACATTTAATTTTCCTGGTCTAACAACGACTTCAAATTTGAATTCTTGGAATAGTAGTAGCCATCAACAAATTCTCCCATGGTGCAAGGGTTTGTTCACAAGGTATTTTAATGCTTGGTGGTCGGTATAGAAGATGAAAGGGTTGGCTAGTAGGTGTTAGGATTATTAATCATCCCTTGTCCAGTTTGGTCATATGTCTAAATCGGGAGTCATGTCTAAATCAGGAGTCCATCCAATCTATTTATAGTCATTAACACCATTGGGTCCACTTGGCCTAATTGGGGCACATGTTTCAGTTACTAAAGTGTGGGGAACACTAATTGAGCTTCACTGCCACTTATTGCACTTAATTGCATAAGTTTAGGATCCTCCTAGACCAATCCCTACAATTTAGGAAGCCACTGGGAGTGCCGAAACCAACCAAGGTCAGTTCACTTCAGTTAATGACTAGTCAAGCTAAGTTAGGAGTCAGTTACATTCAGTTCTAGTCCTCTACATTTAGTTAGCGCTAGATTTACTTGACTGCACTCATGTGGGGCGCATTTCTCACCTACCACTGTCAGTTAACCTTAGTCAACACTGAATGTAACACTTGAGTTGTGTTTTAGAGCTCCGATGAACTCCGGTTATGGTTTAGACAAGGTCAATTAACTATTGAGTCCTCCGATAGTGATTTAGACAAGGCCTTGGTTACCTACAGTCAAGTAGAGTCTAATCAATTCGAACTTCCTCATGTGGATTCGAATTGCTTGTGGCTATTAAAGCCATTGTACTTCATTGTAATTATCTATCTAATCACTCTTTGATTAATGAAAAGCATTCACAGCTGCAAGCCATTTTTTGCACTGTTTCATTCTTCAATAACTGAGTAAATTGTGTGATCTATCATGTGAGTTGTGTGTTTTCCCATAGATCTATGTGCTCAATTTAATATGGTATCAGATCTCCTACTGGATCTTTTTGTTTTGTTTTGCAGGTACAACTTCGAAATGATTTCATCTCTGATGAGACAAGGTCTCTGTCAGGTGTCTATTGGACTCGGTAAAGAATGTTTTAGTAAGATTAACTAGCTGAATAAAAGTGATGGAGCTTTTGGAACAATAGCAACATGTCTTTCTCCTAGCTTGCGCTACCTCATTAGATCTATTGAAGACCCGAAGGAACTCTGGACAAGATTGGACAGAAACTTTGGAATGATTTATGAGGATCATAATAGCACTTTGAAGAGCACATCCAGCACCATAAGCATCCTTGATCCAAAAATCTCGGCCTCCACTCTCTCTGATGAAGTTGTTCAAGATAAAGAAGAAGCAGAAGCTTCTACACAATCAATTCGAATTGAAGACAGTTTCCATGCGGTGACTCCTTCTCCTGATGCTTCGGAAGTTCATGAGATCTCTGAAATCTCATCTTCTCATATTGCTGAAACAGAAGAAGACATTCGAATCTCTGATATTGAAGAAAAATTCTGCTGCACTTCCATGCAAACATTCACTGGTGATTTTCCTTTAAATTCTGTGCAAAATTTACCAATAATTGCTTCTGAAAGTGAAGAGAAATTTGATTTTTCTCCCTCTAATGTTGCTGTTGGTGTGAAAATATGTGATACCTTGGATATTTTGGAAGAAATATCAGATTACCAGAGTGATCCATTCGCTCCCAATGATCTATATTTTCTAGCAAATTCCTGCAGGATTGCATGCACCAAAATTCAGAATTTTGAAGAAGAAGAAAGTTGTGCATCCACCATCTCGGTTAACCATTTATTTGAATATGATATTAACCTTATTGGATATGATATGATCTTATTTAGATCTGATCTGATATTTCTTGGTTTAATATATCAAATTCATAATCTTTCAGTACCGCTTGTAGCTGTTCTCATCAACGGTGTGAAGAAACAAGTACCGCAAGTCTCCTACAAAACTGCTGCTAGGGATTTGATTCCATTTCACAGTTTTGGATCTGTTTTGAACCTATTTAGATCTGATTTACTTTCTAATCTGATATTATTTGGTTCATATTTTAAAATCCAAAATCCTTTAGTCATTCTTGTAGCTGCTCTCACCAATTCCGGTGTGAAAAATCAAGTACCGCACTTTCTCTTCAAAACTGTTGATGGGGATTTGGTGTTAGTTTCCTCATATGAGGTTTCCGATATTTTATTATGTGATTCATTATCTATTTCAGAAGCTATATCAGACTATGGAGCTCAAGCATTCGCTCTCAACAGTCCCGGTGCTTCTCTACCATTGATCACATGCTCATCTCCTCACAGAACTGGTAAAGAGGAAGATTTTCTGCATCTGCCTGGACACCTGCTCCTAACACTTGGGGCTGTTCTTACCACTCATGGTTTTCTGTTCATGGCTGCAACATATCAGTTTATTGAGTGTTCTTCACATTCTCTGAATTCTCAAGAACCTTTTCTCACTTTTCAGTTGACTTCAGTTGCTCTACATGGGTCTAGTCTTCATCTGGAAGCTGTCTATATTTCTGATTTAGTTGAGCATATAATTCTTCTTCCAAAGAGAAATATTCCTCCAGACATAATGATGGAGAGGCTCACATTCCAGGCCCCAGGATACCTGTGCACAGAAGAACTAGATTGATCCTGATTCTACCTGCTTAATTAGAGGGGGGGATTTTTTCCCATGTGGTTTTTCCCTAGCACCTTGTTTTTGAGCAGTTACTTTACTTTACTTGATGTAATGGCTGACCTATGGTCTTAGTTACCAGGGCCCACAGATTGTCCAAGTTAGCATTCAGGGGGGGTGTTAGGATTATTAATCCTCCCTTGTCCAGTTTGGTCATATGTCTAAATCGGGAGTCATGTCTAAATTGGGAGTCCATCCAGTCTATTTATAGTCATTAACACCATTGGGTCCACTTGGCCTAATTGGGGCACATGTTTCAGTTACTAAAGTGTGGGGAACACTAATTGAGGCTCACTGCCACTTATTGCACTTAATTGCATAAGTTTAGGATCCTCCTAGACCAATCTCTACAATTTAGGAAGCCACTGGGAGTGCCGAAACCAACCAAGGTCAGTTCACTTCAGTTAATGACTAGTCAAGCTAAGTTAGGAGTCAGTTACATTTAGTTCTAGTCCTCTACATTTAGTTAGCGCTAGGTTTACTTGATTGCACTCATGTGGGGCGCATTTCTCACCTACCACTGTCAGTTAACCTTAGTCAACACTGAATGTAACACTTGAGTTGTGTTTTAGAGCTCCGATGAACTCCGTTTATGGTTTAGAAAAAGGTCAATTAACTATTGAGTCCTCTGATAGTGATTTAGACAAGGTCTTGGTTACCTACAGTCAAGTAGAGTCTAATCAATTCGAACTTCCTCATGTGGATTCGAATTGCTTGTGGCTATTAAAGCCATTGTACTTCATTGTAATTATCTATCTAATCACTCTTTGATTAATGAAAAGCATTCACAGCTGCAAGCCATTTTTTGCACTGTTTCATTCTTCAATAACTGAGTAAATTGTGTGATCTATCATGTGAGTTGTGTGTTTGTCCATAGATCTATGTGCTCAATTTAATAGTAGGTAATGTTGATACTTCTGTAGTGCAAAAACCATTCCTAATTCTTCTCTCTCTGTTTTTCGAATAATTTCTTTCTTCCTTAATTAGTTTTCTACTGCTATAAACTATAGGGTAATCCATTCCATCGTCCCCTGGTTGTGTTAAGATCGCTCCTATTGCTAGGCCTAATGCATCGATATGTACGTGAAATTTGATTGACCAATTCAGGAACCTTAATATAGGTGCCTCTACTAGTTTCCTTTTCAGTGTTTCAAATGATACGTTACATTCATCTGTCTAGTCGTACTCCTGATCTTCTCTTAATAGCTCTTCTAGTGGGTAGGTCATATATGAGCAGTATCTCATAATTTTCATGTAATATCCTGTATGACCAAGTAGTATAAATTTCCCGGCAATGGAACCAATGTTGTAATCTCACGAATCACAGAGGGTTACCAATAATACACATGGAATCATATAGACAACAGACATAAGAGACAAGAACATAGATACGGAGAATAACAGGTTATATTATAACATGAGGGTCCATACATACACACAACTAAACTGAGTTCTCATCTGGCTCAACAACCTAATATATATGATTTACAAACAGTTACCTATAANTATATATATATATATATATATATATTTTAAAATCAAGAGGAGATAGGTATGCTATACAATCCAATATGAATGATTTATAACATAATATAATGTTAATAAACCAAAATGAAAAACAATGTATAAAGTGAAAAATGTCTATCGTAATTTTAAATTATATTCTCTTTTTTTAAAGCAAGCTTCCACTTACCACAATAAACTAACAAATTTAGAACAAGGAACTTTGTCTTACATTTCCATCCAACCTACTTGTGCTAGCTTTGGTCAACTCGCCTTAATAAAACATGCAACTTGTATGGGGAGAGATTAAACTCTCGTGAGGGATTTAATAGTGCTTTGTGGAGAGATTAAACTCATGTGATGGATTTAATAGTGCATTGCTTTTGTGACACAAAAAAATTCCTTTTAACAATATACTATTTAACAAGTAATGTTAAATAATCATAATAAAAACAAGAGCCACTAGGTGGCAATGTCCCCGACATTGCCACCTGCTATTGTGAGAGAAATGATTCTCTAGGAAGAATGACAATAAGCTACTAACTAATAGAGGAGATTCTTACTCAAGTCTCATAAAAAAGTAGTGACCCATACATTAAAATATTCTACATATTTAATTCAAGCCCGCATTTCATTATAACCTCCATTGAGTTTTTAAATCAAAGGGACAATATCATTTCTTTTTGTAACAATTCAACAAGACTATATGCCCTTGTATCTTTCACCAGTCAATATTTTTCGCACACATCCAACAACACAAAATCACATTCAATATCGTCATTAAGCTTAGTGATGATGATAAATGTTAACTTACATTGTTCCTTGGTAGTCACTCCAATGAGTCCGGATTCAAGTGATATGCTGGAGTTGAAATCCCTTGGTACTGGGAAAGAATCCCTTAATTGTGGATCAAGATAAGCACCAAGCGTGATTTTCCAATCATTGGAATGACTCTAGGGAAATCAATCAAATATATTAAATAAAAAAAGTAAGATACAAATATAAGACAATATGCATGTCTATGAATATAGACATATATGCTATCATGTTGAGCTAGTTTGAGTGGTTGAAATGTTTGAGCTTGATGTAGGAGGTCTCGAGATCGATTCCTTGTCTTTGCTCCCTTTGTTTCATGCCTCACTTGAGCCCTTAATGTATAAGGGGATTTACAAGAAGATCTCAATAATATCCCATTAATCATTATTGGACTAATTATTATTCTAATTTATTTTGCAAATAACTTGCACCCAACTACAATTAATGTTGTTTTTATCTTGAGAACTATTTGAGGTTTGATTGGCCTATGCATAGAGGATACATATGGGTCAAGATAAGCCATTAAAGTACAACCCCAAATTTTATGGTTTGGACTTTAACGCCATAAAAATGTGTTTAGAAGCTTAATGTACTGAATTTCCTTTTCCCCTACTTTGTATCCTATATTTATTGAGGCAAATTCCTTCATATGTTTGATGGAGAGGTTGACAGAAAGGAAAACCATTTTCTAGGTCCAAGGGTTGAAAATCCATGGAGGTGCATGACATATAAAACTTCTAATGTCTGTAAGAATGTGCTTGAGGAAATGCCATAAGTACATGGGAAGGATGATGAACTTCAACCACATAGGAAAGAGGGTTAGGTCAACCCTTGTCAACCCATATATTAAAAAACCCTCCTCCCATGAGGACAAAACTATAAGGGTATTCATACATGTCAAAGGCCTATAGGTGATGATATCATGAACATGCTATTTATCAACAAACAAAACCGAGAAGAAAATTGTAGTCAAACTCTTTGAATTAACCATGGGATTCTTGGACCTATTTAACCCACGCTTGGATGATGGCTTTGAGAGGAACCCTTTACACAAACTTTGCCAACATTTTGTTTCTTTAAATCAAATGCAAACATTTTCATAATTTTGCATACTAGTACTAATGAAACTTTCTCTAATGTCAAAATTACATCATGGTAAATTTTGAGATCAAATTTCCTTAGTGTTATGGGTAATGCCATCATTATTAGTAGACATAGGGTTTCCCCTGCCAATTCTAGTAATAAACAAATCACGCATTTTCTTTTGGGTCTAGGAGAAGCCATGTAAGGCACCTTCTGGCCTTGTGCCAAAGATAGTGGACCAACCAGGGCTAGTTCATACCAATCAATGAGACATGACAAACAATAAATGTGACATAGACAATGGAAGAAAAATTGGATGGAATTATGGAAATTGAAACTCAAATTCGAGTAGAGCTTGCTTCCATATGCCGGCTTGTCTAGTGGACACTTTCATGATTATGGGTTTGATTTTCTTAGTTTCACAAACATATTTTGCATTAAAACATCTATAGGGAGTTGAACCATTCATCCAATGAATTGGCATCAAATTTGGCTTTGAACAATGGAATATTACGGTCAATATTGATCTTGAAGAGGTTGCATCCATCAGAATTGGATAAACTAGGTGAGGTATGTGACACTAGAACCATGAATAGATCCGCATGCCAAGTTAGATATCCACACTAGTTTTTATAGAGGTTCTTCGATAATAAATTGCACAACACTAATATTAGCGTAGCAATTTGCAAAGGAAATGGAATTATTCCCTACCTTTAACGACGGGTGATGAGTGTATAGAAAGACATTAAGAGGAGTTAGTATCAAATTTGTGCCTTTAATATGATGAGAATTTGTAGATATTCATTCATTTCATACAACCTACAATACTAAAGAAGGAATCAGATGAAATGAAATTTTGCAAAATTTTCTCAAAACAATAACTAAAGCTTTTGTTAGGGTGTACTATGGGCTCTTGAAGGGTCATGTTGTTAAAGCTTGGATCTAATCTTAATAACTTTAACTATCAAAGAAGACAATCTTTATTTTTTTCATAATTATTGTATTTTAATATCAATTACTAAATCATATAGATCACTTCATAGTCTTGAGAGCTTAGTGATGCCAACCATTAAATTACATAAATTACTCTAAAATTTAACTTAAAACTCAAATCTCTTATACTAATGATCTAGTGTTACTAAGAAGGAATCGACTACCCTAAGTGCACAACCTGGGAGTCAAAACTATGACTTATGTCTATGTTACATCGAAAAATAATCCATGTAATGTTAAATATCATACACCTATATTAATTGGTGAAACATGATGAAGAACATGGGTCAATAAGGGATGTAATGAAGCCAATTATGAGTAGCATCGTGTCCATGTTGAGGAGTGCCTTTCTTAGACACAAAATTGGTATGATGTTAACTATTATTAAGAATTGAGTCACTGTCTATAAAATTGACCACCATAATTTACAATATTTATTTAGACCACCCATCTTAATATTCAACAAAGACTTTGGATAAACCATTTACCATTGTGAGATGCCATTATCTAAAAGATATCTCAAAAAAGAGAATTGAGGAACAAAATAACTAGTTCTTGTGTTTTAATGTGTATACATATTTATCTTCAACTGTCCCAATGTATATTATGATGAATATGGTGCGGTCATTGATGACAACATTAATGACAAAGGTTAAGCATGATGACATGGAAAGGACACTAGATGTGGGCATTGAAGCCATTGGAACACATTGGAACACCTAATGGGTCCAAATGACCCATTTTATGGTCATTTGTAGTTTAATGGGGTATAATGGATTGCACTTGATACTAAAAGCCTAAGTGGTGGGATTGAAGTCCATAGAAATCATCTGGTTCAAATGATTTCTTGAAAGAATCCTTGAAACACTTGATGGATATAAATACATTACACCTTGGATGATTTGAGTAAGACATGACAACATTGCTGTGAATGTAAAAGCTACAAAATCCCTACATTATGAATGCTTGCTTCCCTTTCTTCTTGACGTGGAAGTGATAATATTTTTAAGGATGATGTGGATGAAGGACAACCAAAACAAAATGAATTAAGTCATCTCCTAACACATGGGTTGTTGATCAAATTATGGATTGAAACTCTTAATACAAAAATTATTACTTACAAGTTGGCCAGCTAAGAGTATTTTGTAAGTCGGCTCAGCATAAGAATTAATTTAATTATCATTTGTAAAGTTAGCTTACTAAAATAAATAATGAAAAATTAGTATAAATAACAGGCTGATGTTTTTCAAAATGTGTGGAATTTCGGTGGAGTAGGTGAGCTCTGAAGTTCGGGCAAGGTTATTGAGGCATCCTCAATACCAAACTTCACAGGAGAGGATTTTTTTGGGGTTAGTTAGGCTTCTTCAGTCACGAAATTTTCAAAGTGGAAGAATTGTTTTTGGGTTCAATTTTCGTAAGTTTTTACTGCTGAATTCTTGAACAGTCCCGGTTCTTGTAGAGATGACAAGGAGGATGACAGACTGAGTTTAACAGTCCTAGCCAGTTATATATGACAAACCCATTAAGATAAATAGTCTGAGGTGTGAAGAGGGTGTGACAGTTGAGGGTTAACTTCATAGTCCTGGATTTTATGAAGGAGTTGACAAGTGATGACAGTCCTAAAGTGTGGATGCATGACAAGTTCGAGCTGCATAGAGTAGAAGTTTGATAGACCCTTTTGTGATGAATTCCTATTCCAACACTTGAAGAGATGATAGTGCTTTCTTGAAGTGTTTTGATAGTCCTCTCTTGAAGTCTTTGACAATCCAAGATTGAAGTGCTGATAGGTTGAGTTGTGAAGGATGTCAGTCCTCGAGGAAGATTGACAAAGTGTAAAATTTGTCCAAGTTTCATGATGACATTCCAAATCCGTGTTGATACTTGACAGTCCCAAAGATGAATGCTTTAATGTGGTGACATTGACAAGGATTATATGCTCACCTTGATAGTGATATTCCTGACTGTGATTGAGTGAGCATGACAGTGTGACTGTGACACCTACAGTAAAAGAAGTGTCAAGTGACATGTGTGAGTGGTGATTGAGAGTGATGTTTGATATGACAATGATGAGGTGGCAGTGATACCTTCAGCAGAAGACATGATGAAGATGTGATAGTAAGGGAAGATTGACGAAATGTGATGTATTAGTGTGTATTAACTTCAAGCTGGGTCTTGTAACTATTTTATTAGTAGGATCTAAGAAAAGACCAAGCACAGTCTTGCATAGAAGTAGGTGCTTTTGTATTAGTAGGTGCTGATTTACCTCATGGTTGCAGCTGTTGAAGAACAAAAATATTACAAACATTATATCTTGTGACTCGTGTGCAATGTGTTGATGATTATGCTTTTTATTTAATGAATGAATTGATTATTGATGCATAGTCTATTGATGAATATGATGTTGGATTGAATGTGAAATGATGACCTAAGTTTTAGAGCTTGAAGAAGTGAAAATTGAAGTAAGTCCAGGTATCGATTCACCCCCCCTTGGTAAGCCATTGTGTTTAACAATTAGTATTAGAGCCGGCCTTCAACATAAGGCTAACAATCTTGAAGGGATTTGGGGACACAATCATGGAAGGATCATCAAAGCTCATTAACGATGAAGTTCCAGTTTTGGAGAAGTCAGATTACTTTGGTTGGAGAAGTAAAATGAAAGACTACTTGAAAAAATTCGGTGTTTGGGAAATAGTGGTTAACCCAACTAACCAGCCCAACAAAAAGACAAAGACAGTTGTTGAGACATACAACAAGATTGCCTTGAAATTTTTTATGGATTGTCTATCAAGCTCTATTCAAGAAAGTGTAAAAGATTACACCTCTACCAAGGATCTCTGATTCAAGCTAGAAGAAGAATACCTAAAGAAAAAATCAAGACAAATAAAAGGAAGCAGAAGTCAAGGATGAAAGGAAAGAAGGAAAGTAGGTACAAGATTTAGACACAAGTGAAGGTAAGTACTCTTCAATGGATGATAACTCTGAATGTAATGATGATGAAGTTGTACTTACAGAAGATGAAGAATAAGTTTTGTTGAAAGCAAATAATGCACTTACAAGCACTTTGACAAACATGGATCTTAGATCCAATCCAAGACTCAAGAATAAAATGTTGAGGTCATTTGAAAAATACAAAGAGGAGACAAAAACTTTGCTAATGAAGTTAAAACTCAAGAAAAAATACTTTCAAGTTAAGCTGCAAGATCAAAATGATGAAATCAAGGAATTGAAAATTAGATTAGCAAAAGAGCAAGAAGAGATTGGCGTAGATCCTAAAGATCTTAAAGAAGCAAGATAGGTTAATGTTGATCTAAAGGTCTAGTTGGATGAAGCTAAGAGAACAAAAGATGCTATGAAGTTTCAGCTAGAAGAAAAAGAAAAAGAAAATCAAAGGCTTGAAATGGAAATTGTTGGTCTTAGAAGGAATATTGAGAAGTCAAAAGATCATGTGAAGTTTAGCCATCTTGGATGAAAATATGAAGTGTCAAATGCTTTCCTCTGACAAGTCTGGCCTTGGGTTCAATAAGGAAGAAGACAAATTGAAAGAAGTCTTATGGTCCCCCAGAACTCTAGAAGCTGGTCCATCAACGATCAAGGATGAATCCAATGCACCTGCACATGCCAACAAAGAAGTTGAAAATTCAAAAGTACCTCACGAAGTTACTCCCACTCATTAAAGCCATTCATTTGAAAGGAGAAGGACAACTCCAAGATGGAGCCAAACATCAAGGTATGTAAATAGATTTAATGGCTATTGTTTTTCATGCTCTAGTTTATGTCATACGGCTATGGACTGTAGATCCAATGGAAGAAGAAGTGATGGAAGCCCTAATGACAAAGTTAGGTGTTGGAAATGTAATCATCTTGGCCATATTGTTGCCAACTGTTACATAATAAGGTGCTACTCATGTAGTGGTTTTGGTCACAAGGCTCAAAAAATGTCCAAGTCAAAGGAGTCAACCTATGATGAACCCATCATATACATCAGCAAGTGATGCCTATGAATCTTGGACGAAGAATGACATAGGCAGTTTAGAAGGTCAAAGGAAAAACAATCTAATCCAAGGACACTTTAAGGTATGGGTAAGAAAAAATATTTTGCTGTATCTAAATGAAGTTGAAGACCAATGCACAACAGGTGAAGGTGGTTGCCATATGGCAAGCTATACTTAACTTCTTCCAAAGACTTTGAGTACACCATGAGTTCATTGTTGGAGGATGGACTCAAAGGTATATGATGGCCACTCCAAAGACAGGTCCTAGGATCATGGCTACATTGGCAAGATGATAGGGGGAGAAAAAATAATTCCCTGTGATCTCATGAACTCTCTCTAGTTGAAGAAAATGAAGTGAAGATGGCAGGAGGAGTAGTATCACTGAAATGTTGTCATTGATGCTTACTTTTTATGAATTTATTAAATGCTTGCTGATGTATTCATCCATAAAAGTGCACTAATGACTCTCTCTAGCTTTGGATATGATTGACAAGAAAGATTTCACGAAACAATTAATTTTATCTGTTTGTGTGAATCGTATTGGGAATATAGTTGAACCAGTTAGTGCAAATCTTACTACAAACTTGGCATGTATAGACTTAGTATGGACATAGCTACAAGATCGGTGAATCCATTATTGTAGATCTTGTGATAAAAATTATCGAGTAATCAAAGCTAGAGTTGAAGATCAATCTCAGACCCTTATTTGTAAAGGCAGCCGAATCATCAAAAAGACATTTAAGGTGTGCTCTTTTGATCTTTACATATTTTTGCTAAACTACAGGGCCGTACTATCTCAAGCAAAGACAGTCAAGAAGTGGCAGTAACATATGATGGTACAATACTACAGAGTCTTGTATGAAGAAATCCATTGACATATGATTAGTAGGAATAGCGGTAGACCCATAACACTCTGTCAAGACAGTCCTCAATGATATATCAGTCAGATTTTTGAAGATAAATGTTTGAGTGAATGCATACTTGTTGATACATGATGCATATTTGATGCATACTCTCCGATGATGATGATGTTGCATACTTATACACAATGCATATACTATATGATGATGTCAAAGAATATTATGATAAAGTGCAATATCAGATTTGTGAAGATACTCTATAGCCATAGAAGGTGTGATAAAAGTAGTCCCATTTTGAATAATGAAAACACAAGTTGAAGGTAGACACATATTCTAGCATTTGTGACAAAGTTAAGAGAAGATTCAGGCCTTAAAGGCAGTCATTCGAAAGCACAAATCTATTAAATATGATGTATGTCCAAGATTAGCAGGTGTAAAGTATTGCTCTTAGCAACAGTATTCAATAAATAAAATGAAGTGTTGAAGAGAATATCTTCCAGCCTATTTTTTGACAAGAATTTTGACTAAAATGTTGATGCATACTAACCTTTTATGATTTTACTATACAGAGTCTTGTTGAAGTTTGAAGAGGCATTTTGATAGGGGGAGCAAATATGAAGATGACAAAGGATGAGAGAAGAATCTCAGCAGTTCAAGTAGCCTATTTGAAATGGGGAGAACTTATGCGAAATATGAAGATGATCAAAAGCTTAGATCAAAAGTTAAAATGATAAATTCAGAGCCAATTCGTTTTTGGGTATTGTGAAGCCTCAAATGGCTAATTGACCCTTTGTCATTAATGTCAAAGGGGGAGAAGAAGAAGTTGGTTGGTTTCCATCAATGACAAAGGGGGAGATTGATGAATATGGTGTTGTCATTGAAGACAACATTAATGACAAAGGTTAAGCATGATGACATGGAAAGGACACAGGATGTGGGCATTGAAGCCATTGAAACACATTGGAACACCCAATGGGTCCAAATGACCCATTATGTGGTCATTTGTAGTTTATTGGGGTATGATGGATTGCACTTGATACTGAAAGCCTAAGTGAAGGGATTGAAGTCCATAGAAATCATCTGGTTCAAATGATTTCTTGAAAGAATCCTTGAAACACTTGATGGATATAAATACATTACACCTTGGTTGATTTGAGTAAGACACGACAACATAGTTGTGAATGTAAAAGATGCAAAATCCCTACATTATGAATGATTGTTGCCCCTTCTTCTTGACATGGAAGTGATAATATTTTTAAGGATGACGTGGATGAAGGACAACCAAAACAAAATGAATTAAGTCATCTCCTAACACGTGGGTTGTTGATCAAATTATGGATTGAAACTCTTAATACAAAAAATATTACTTACAAGTCGGCCAGCTAAGAGTATTTTGTAAGTCGGCTCAACATAAGAATTAATTTAATTATCATTTGTAAAGTCGGCTTACTAAAATAAATAATGAAAAATTAGTATAAATAATAGGCTGACATTTTTCAAAATGTGTGGAATTTCGATGGAGTAGGTGAGCTCTGAAGTTCGGGGAAGGTTATTGAGGCATCCTCAGTATCGAAGTTCACAGGAGAGGATTTTTTTGGGGTTACTCAGGTTTCTTCAGTCACAAATTTTCATAGTCGAAGAATTGTTTTTGGGTCCAATTTTCGTGAAGTTTTTACTTATGAATTCTTGAACAGTCCCGATTCTTGTAGAGATGTCAAGGAGGATGACGGACCGATTTTGACAGTCCTATCCACTGATATATGACAGTCCCATTAAGATAAATAGTCTGAGGTGTGAAGAGGGTGTGACAGTTGAGGGTTAACTTCACAGTCCTGGATTTTGTGAAGGAGTTGACAAGTGATGACAGTTCTAAAGTGTGGATGCATGATAAGTTCGAGCTGCATAGAGTAGAAGTTTGATAGACCCTTTTGTGATGAAGTCCTAGCCCAAAACCTGAAGAGACTACAATTCTTTCTTGAAGTTTTTTTACAGTCCTCTCTTGAAGTCTTTGACAGTCCAAGATTGAAGTTTTGACATGTTGAGTAGTGAAGGATGATAGTCCTCGAGGAAGATTGAAAAAGTGTGAAACTTGTCCAAGTTTCATGATGATAGTCCAAGTCTGTGTTGATGCTTGACAGCCCCAAAGATGAATGCTTGACTGTGGTGAACTTGACAAGGATTATATGCTCACCTTGATAGTGATATTCCTTATTGTGGTTGAGTGAGCATGATTGTGTGACTATGACACCTACAACAAAAGAAGTGTTAAGTGACATAATGATTACACAGTGACATGTGTGAGTGGTGATTGAGAGTGATGTTTGATATGACAGTGACGAGTCGTTAGTGATACCTTCAGCAGAAGACGTGATGAAGATGTGATAGTAAGGGAAGATTGATGAAATGTGATGTATTAGTGTGTATTAACTGCAAGCTGGGTCTTGTAACGATTTTCTTAGTATGATCTAAAAAAAGACAAAGTAGGGTCTTGGATAGAAGTAGGTGCTTCCGTATCAGTAGGTGTTGATTTACCTCACGGCCACAACCGTTTAAATACAAAAATATTATGAACATTATATCTTGTGACTCTTGTGCAATGTGTTGATGATTATGCTTTTTATTTGATGAATGAATTGATTATTGATGCATATGATGTTGAATTGAATGTGAAATGATGACCTAAGTTTTAGAGTTTGAAGAAGTGAAAATTGAAGTAAGTCCAAGCTTACCAATTCACACCCTCGGTAAGCCATTGTGTTTAACATATTATTGGCTAGTTAGAGTTTGAGTGCATAGCCAAAACAATAAAATAATGTTAGAAATAAAAACCAATAACTTTTTGAAGTTTAATCAAGTTTAATAGTAAATAGAAAAAGTATATATTTACAAAGAAGGATGTATGGATTCCCAAAAGGAAACACTTTATGAAACTTTTCATGGGTTGCTTGAGATATTCTTGTGTAACTAATTTGTATAATTTGAATGATTAGTTTGACAAGATTAAGTGAGTTGTTAAAAAATTGTAACTACTAAGTATTATTATTTTGAACTTGTTTGTTGGCAATTAACATAATAATAATAAAAATTTATTGATTTTATATTTATATTTATCGAATAAAAAAATAAAATGAAACAAATTTCATTATAAATATTTAAAAAATTGTATGTAAAACTGTACTAAATAGGCAAAAGTTCCCTATTGAAGGAGAACAAAGGTATACAATTCCACTTAGAGCATCCCATCTCCCACACAAATGCATATGCGAAATGAACCTACACATGCCTGCATTGAAAGTTTGTTGAGGAGAGACCGCCTCCGGGACCTGGGGGATGCAGATAAATAGAGTTTACAAAAATTATTAAATCCATGCAAAAATCAAACTATAGCTCCAAAATTTCACATGAATTAATTTACGTATGGGGATAATCATATATATTCTCAGGAACGGCCCTCAGGAACATAATAATAGAATGCACTTCTGAGTGCAATAAGATTCAAGTCTCTGGCTAATGGAAATAAATATACACACATTTTAATTAATATGCATCTGCCACCCTCGATTCCTACTCAGTTACGAAGCCCAAAGCCTCCTTAAACCCTAACGACACTGCAATAACTACGGTCTTAGTCCAAATTTAATTCGGTTTGGAATCGATATAAAGAGATTCAAATATTCTTCTTCTCCATGAAAGAGCCAACCAACTTGTTCTCTTGGTTGCTGTGAAGAATGAATGAATGTTCACGGAACCATTGTGGGATCTCCTCGAATTCATGTTTAATACCCATAAATCATTCTTAGACAAGTAATTTATGGAAGTTTGGTTTGCCAGTTCGAATGCAGATTTTCATGGCAAGGGATGAAGATAAATACCCACATATAAAACGAAATGAAGGGAGAATGCCCTTTAAAATATTTCTGTTAGATTATTTGATCAAATACACCGATTAAAAGACTCAAAACTGTGGGCAGTTGTTTCTCTTTTTCTGTAATGGAGATAGTAGTCAAAGTAGCAATTAGTAGAGCAATTAAGTTCGTACCTAACAATAAATTTTGATGTCGGTTCAAACCTGTGAGAAGTTCTCCTCAAATTTCTTAAATAATAATGTAGTATTGCCGATGCCTCAAAGAGACGATAGCCTCAAAAATGATTCCATGATTTTAGTATCAATAAAACCTTGGGCTATGGGATATGGATGTCTTATCTTCTCAAATAAATTAGTCAAATAGAAAGTCATTAGAAAAAACTTCATTAAATTTTTTCAAGCTCATTTTAATGAGTTCTACCTTGTAAATATTTAAAAAAAAGACTTTGGAGTTAATTTTTATTTCAAAAATCTCTAAAAACAGGATTCCATGGCTAAGCATTGCTTCAAAACGGTCTCTAAGCTAGAGCTTTCTGCAGCTAAGACCGCAATTTCAGGGCACTCCAAGCCACCGAAAATGATGTTTTTACTATGAAACGTCATCATTTTCAAATGATGATGTTGAGCGACTGGAGAATTATTTTGAAAAACAGTCAAAGGTGTTTGTTCCTAACATGTCAGAGAACAATAACCTCTCTCAGTTTTCCCACAGGTGTTTCATATTAGGAGAATGAGTCCATCTCTGAGCCCTAATTTTTGGATCTCATAATTTCCATGTTTGACACATGTTTTTGAAATGACATATCTCGGGCAAATGAAAACGAATTTCAAAAAACTGAGAGAGGTTTTGCTCACAACAAACCAATATACAATAACCTCTTTAGGTTTATACATAGGTGTCACATATTTGGAGAACCAAATCCATCCATGAGCCCCAGGTTTCAGCAGTTTGGCCCAATTTTTTGTGGCAAAAGATGACCTCTCAGTTCTTGAGGTGGCATTTTGGACCTCATCTATTAGTCCATGAAGATTTGCAGCAACTGTTGAATACCATTGAGATAGAGGTGGCCCCCTTAAATAGGATCCTTTCCTGTTTTTCATAAAACTGTTTTGACTGTCTATTTTTAGCATATTTGATCCATTTTTATAGGATTTGCATATTTGATCCAGTTTTATAGGATCTTGAACTGTTTTGTAAAGGCTATAAAGCCTGTGACTTCTGTAGAACAAGAGGTCAATTTTGGAGTTCTAAACTACACTGTTGTTGTGATAAAGACACTTTCTATAATATATTCAATATGCAAGCTTGTTTCATTGTTATTTGTCAGATCTTCTTTTACATTTCTATTCTATTCTTATGAGTGAAATTCTGTTCTTTATCTATGTTTACATATTCTTATGAATGAAATTCTGTTTTTTTATCTATGTTTACATAATCCACTGGTGACTGTCATCTTACCATCTGATTAATCAAAGGATCATAAGTAATCATACTGGTTTTATTGGCCCATCATATAGTGATATATATATATATGGTTGTGTGTGTGTTCTGGTTAATAAAGTCAGTTTCTTCATCCATATTTACACATTACCTATCTTACAGTAGCTTTTGAAGGCCTTGTTTTGTCTGAGTGTACTTAAGACTGTCTTGAGTATACCATTGAGCTAGTTAGGTATTCATTTTGATCCAATATTACCCATCATTGAGAAAATAGTTAAGTTGCCAGGCATCTTGGACAACCTAGAAGAGTTTCGTGGAGTGCTAGGTATACAATTCCACTTAGAGCGTCCCATCTCCCACACAAATGCATATGCGAAATGAACCTACACATGCCTACATTGAAAGTTTGTTGAGGAGAGACCGCCTCCGGGACCCGGGGGATGCAGATAAATAGAGTTTACAAAAATTATTAAATCCATGCAAAAATTAAACTATACCAAAACTTTAAAAAGCTCCAAAATTTCACATGAATTAATTTACGTATGGGGATAATCATATATATTCTCACGAACATAATAATAGAATACACTTCTGAGTGCAATAAGATTCAAGTGCGTGGCTAATGGAAATAAATATACACACATTTTAATTAATAGGCATTTGCCACCCTCGATTCCTACTCAGTTACGAAACCCAGAGCCTCCTTAAACCCTAATGACACTGCAATAACTACAGTCTTAGTCCAAATTTAATTTGGTTTGGAATCGATATAAAGAGATTCAAATCTTCTTCTTCTCCATGAAAGAGCCAACCAACTTGTTCTCTTGGTTGCTGTGAAGAATGAATGAATGTTCACGAAACCATTGTGTCATGGAATTCATGTTTAATGCCCATAAATCATTCTTAAACAAGTAATTTATGGAAGTTTGGTTTGCTAGTTCGAATGCAGATTTTCATGGCAAGGAATGAAGATAAATACCCACACATAAAACGAAGGAAGAAAAACTGTGGGCAGTTGTTTCTCTTTTTCTGTAACGGAGATAGTAATCAAAGTAGCAATTAGTAGAGCAATTAAGTTCGTACCCAACAATAAATTTTGATGGCGGTTCAAACTTGTGAGAAGTTTTCCTGAAATTTCTTAAATAATAATGTAGCACCGATTGCCTCAAAGAGATGATAGCCTAAAAAATGATTCCATGATTCTAGGATCAATCAAGCCTTGGGCTATGGGATATGGATGTGTTATCTCCTCAAATAAATTAGTCAAATTTATTTTATTAAAAGGTAGAAAGTCTTATTAAAAAATTCATTAAATTTTTCTGGCTCATTTTAATGAGTTCTAGCTTGTAAATATTTAAAAAAAAAAACTTTGGAGTTAATCTTTATTTCAAAAACCTCGAAAAACAGGTTTCGGTGGCTAAGCATTGCTTCAAAACAGTCTCTAAGTCGGAGCTTTTGGCAGGTGCTCCAAGCCACTGAAAATGACATTTTTACTGTGAAAAGTCATCATTTTCAAAAGATGATTCTGAGCGACTGGAGAATTATTTTGAAAAATGGTCAGAGGTTTTTGTTCTTAACATGTCAGAGAACAATAACATCTTTCAGTTTTCCTACAGGTGATTCATATTGGGAGAATCGAGTCCATCTCTGAGCCTTAATTTTCGGATCTCAGAATTTCCATGTTTGACACATGTTTTCGAAATACATATCTTGGATAATGAAAATGAATTTCAAAAACCTGAGAGAGGTTTTTGCTCACAACAAACCAATATACAATAACCTCTTTCAGTTTATACATAGGTGTCACATATTTGGAGAACCAAATCCATCTCTAAGCCCCAGTTTTCACCAGTTTGGCCCAATTTTTGTTGGCAAAAAATGACCTGTGAGTCCTCTAGGTGGCATTTTATACCTCATCTATCAGTCCATGAAGATTTGCTGCAACTGTTGAATACCATTGAGATAGAGGTGGCCCCTTAAATAGGATCCTTTCCTGTTTTTCATAAAACTGTTTTGACTATCTATTTTTAGCATATTTGATCCAGTTTTATAGGATCTTGAACTGTTTTGTAAAGGCTATAAAGCCTGTGACTTCTGTAGAACAAGAGGTCAATTTTGGAGTTATAAACTACACTGTTGTTGTGATAAAGACACTTTCTATAATATATTCAGTATACAAGCTTCTTTCATTGTTATTTGTTAGATATTCTTTTACATTTCTCTTCTATTTTTATGAGTGAAATTCTGTTCTTTATCTATGTTTACATAATCCATTGGTGACTGTCATCTTACAATCTGATTAGTGAGCAAAGGATCATAAGTAATCATACTCGTTTTACTGGCCCATCATATATATATGGTTGTGTGTATGTGTTGTGGTTAATAAAGTTAGTTTCTTCATCCATATTTATACGTTACCTATCTTACAGTAGCTTTTGAAGGCCTTGTTTTGTCTGAGTGTACTTAAGACTGTCTTGAGTATACCATTTAGTGAGTTAGATATTCATTTTGATCCAATATTACCCATCATTGAGAAAATAGTTAAGTTACCAGGCATCTTCGAAAACCTAGAAGAGTTTCGTGGAGTGCTAACAAGATGCTTAACTTTAACAATTGAACGACCTTTTCCATGGAAGCACGCATTCATCGTCGTGCAGCTAATGCAGTAGCACATAAAATTTGATGTAGTAGTAGATACATGGAAGGAAAACAATACCACTATACCCAATGTTGAGATCACTTCATCGCTGGGTCCTAGGAAGGGAAAACCAATGACTACATCAACTTCTTTTGGTCAATCACAAATAAAAAATTCAAATTTAAAAAATATAGATATTAACAATTATTTGCAACTATGGAAAAAATTCCAAATATTACACTTTACATACATGATTAATACACCTTCCCGATTTATATCTCCTTGTCGAGGACATAATAAAAGAGGATATCATAATAAATTAAACAATATAAGTAAAATTTAATTACATATTAGATTATTTTTTATTTATCTTTTTGATTAATTAATAAACTCAAATTTAAATGAATTTATATTAATATTATTTAAATTAAAATATTTTTTGCGCCTAGAGGCCCTGTACAGACTAATAAAATAATAAAAAATAAAAAATTTAATTATCGCAAAAAGGAGATGTAACGTTTTTACTTAACAAAATAATAAAAAATAAATTTTTTAATTATCGCAAAAAAAAATGCTTGCCATGAAAACAACTCAATATGGAAGATATGTTATAATGTTCCTACCTAACAAAATAATAAAAATAAATTTTTTGATTATCTACCAAAAAAATGCCCCCCTAAAAAAAATCCAATATGGGAGAGATGTTATGACGATGATTAAGGAACATTGAGACCAACTTTGGTCTATCAAACCTTAAAAAGGATAATACTTGGTTTACTTTAAAATCTTGTTCCTATACTCAAAAACTTTGCTAAAAAGATTTCCAAGCTCACTATAGTTTTGGCAACTTAGAAGGTTATAAAGGTTTGTATTGTAGCAAATATTATGAAACTCAAATCTAATGTGGGTGTAAGCAAGGCACTCCAAGAGAAAGTGATTTTCATCCTCAACGCTCATAGACTCACACAGATGGAAAACCCTTTCAGCCTATGGGGTTTTAGGAATAGATCAACACCTTGTTTTGCTATGGAGTTCATGAGAGTTCGTTTTAATATTGGCTGTATTAATTTTATTCCGTGAGTTGGTTGAGATACTTTTCATCTTCCAAGTTAGGATTACTAACCTCTTTATAGTATCTTAATTTTCTTTTAACTGCTAAATTTTCCTCACACAAGAATTTCTCTTTAAACTTAGAAGTAATAATATTTTTGACATTATCAATGTTATGCAAAATGTCGTTTTCATCAATGCCCCGATGGTTTAACCGAGCCATGGTATCTTTACATCAACACCGCTTGAGGCATAATTGGTTTTGACTTGAGTTTAAAGCAATTTTAGGAATTCTCTTGTTGTCCATGTTGTTTATCTTATGCTTGTACATTAGGCACCTAGTCATAGCCTTGCTCTTGATGGGGGAAAGACCCACTTCTATGAGGAGAATATGATAAGGCGTAATGCTTTTAATTTTGAGGTTATAAGTTATAAAGTGCATTTGGATTTGCTCAATCTTCCTCCAAGATTTTATAGAAATGTTGCAACCCCACACTTCACAACCATACAAGATAACAAGGATGACAAGAGTTTCAAAGAGGAACTTCTTTTAATCCCACATGACCAGATTGGATGATTTACTCTTATTTTCAAAACCAAAATAAACTTTCCACCCTCATTAATCATTTTCTCAATGTTATAGTTCCAATTGAGCTTGTGATGAATATCCATACTTGTAATAAGCCACTTCCCAATTTCTATGTGGCCTATAAATAATAATAATATATGTGGACCATAAGACACACCAAACATAATAATAATAATAATAATAATAATAAAATTATCTAAAAAAATTAATTTCTCATGGAGCTATTTAAGGAGTGGTTTAAAAAAAATTATCTAAAAAATTTAATTTTTCATGGAGCTATTTGAGAAGTGGTTTGCACTTCGAGAGATTTGATCTTTCTGGAACTTATGATTTAAATCTAGGTTTGAAGTTTTTAAGTTCACTTTTTTATCTCAAAATTAACAACTCAAAATATTTAAAGAAGACACTAATATCCTAAAACATAGGTAGGTAGAGATGGTTCACTGGTTGTAAAGATAATAATATTAATTTAAATATGAAAGTTTGCTCATAAATATATGTTGTTTGACCAAGTTTGGTTAGAAATATTGCTGCTGGGTAAAAAATTAAAAGTTTTGACAAAGTTATTGAGATGGTTTTGGTAATGGGTTTTGAAAATATTTTATTTTATTTTTTAAATAAAAAATATAATATAGAAAGTATTTAGTTTTTAGATATAACTTAGTGGAGATTTGAAGGACCAAATCTAGTTTCAAAGTTTTTAGTTATAACCTAAAATTAAATACATTTTACACAATGCATTGTTAAAATCTACATGCTATTATAAATATAATTTTAAAATAATAATATTTTTATATCTTAAAGATAATTTTAATTTTAAAATAATAATAAATTAGAATATAAAATTTATTTAAAAACCTTTATCTCTTTCCTCCTTTGTGAATCTATATTTATATCCAAAATCATATCTTTCAGCAGTCTTGGAAGATGATAAGACCTTTGAAACAAATCAATCATTCACACAACCGCCTTTACTTCTAAGTTCTTCCATTGTCCACTGATCATTTGTCCATGCCAATGAATTCTGTCATTTGTCTATGCTAATGAATTCTGTCAATATTATGAATTTGATATTTTCTTTGCTCACTCTATTGTGATATTTAAGAGCATCACATGTATGGCTGTCATAGCCAGTACACTCAAACAATCAAGCTGGTGATAGAAAAGAACAAGTTTCTTAACTTTCTTATCCACTGTCATGGCCATCACGCACAAACTGATCATAGACAAAGTTCCTTTCTTTTTGAAGTCTCAATAAATTAGCTTTTCTTAGCTGTACAAAGTACTGTGTGGACCCTTCAACCATAAAAAGATGTAGTGAAAATAATGGAGGACAAACTATGATTTGTCATCTTTTGCCGCCATTGTTGTAATAATGTTTGACTGGAAGAGTACGTCGATAGTTCACGGATCCTTCTCTGGAATAGTAGTACATTGGCTTATATATATTTGATATTGGGAACAGATTGCAGTATATTCGCAGCTGTGATGAGCCTGTGAATGAATTCGACGTCAATGTCAGTTTCAACATTATGGTAGAGAATAGCTTTTTAAACTACCATTTTTTTCTCATAATTTGAATGGGTGATCCACAAGTATAAACTTAGATCAGCCGATGATCACATTACTGTAGCTTGCCATTCAGCTGATGATCACATTGCATTACTGTAGCTTGCCCATCCATTAACAACATGGAAATGAAGCCAATCTTCAACTTGATAATGAAGTTAGCAATTTTTATATGGATGTCTGCTGACGGCCGCGTTGGAGCTCAGCTTCAAGTAGGATTCTATGATAGAAGTTGCACTGTAGCTGAAGGC
This sequence comes from Pseudotsuga menziesii, assembly GCA_001517045.1. NCBI lineage: Eukaryota > Viridiplantae > Streptophyta > Pinopsida > Pinales > Pinaceae > Pseudotsuga > Pseudotsuga menziesii. Next base: position 217,344 of record LPNX010110642.1, on the reverse strand, counting down.
ATAATTCAACTAACAGTTTTCAAGGCTTTTATGCAGAATCCTCTTATAGCAGCTGGGCTTATAAGGATGCATTTCCATGACTGCTTCGTTAATGTAAGGACAATAACTGGTACATGGTTTGCATATTTTTAGTTTAATTAGTATAGGTTCTCTTAATTGTGGATTTGAAGTTTTTTTTTTATATATAAAAAGTTTAAGGTTTGGTTTTGGATAGATGCAGATTTAAGATAGATTTATGTTATTTTAAAATTGAGTAGACATATTTCATTGAAAAGTTTTTATATTTATTTTTTCATTTAATTTTTGTATTTTATTGACATCTTTCTTAAACAGTTTGTAGAGCAAAAATGCACTATGTCTATTTAAGATGGATCTATGTTAGTTTAAAATTGAGTAAACATCTATCATCCAAAAGTTTTTTATATTTATTTTTCATTTAATTTTTGTATTTTATTGACAACATCTCCTTTGTACAATCTGTAAAGCAAAAATGCACCAAAAATACTCTCTAACTTTAATGTATATTTGTATAAATATAGATTACACCACCTTACTCAAGTTGTAGAAGGTATTTTGATAGGTCAATTTTTTTATTTATTAAGATTTAAGTTTAGATTTACCCTCATGATAAGATTAATTTCTGTTGTGATTTGTTTTTAAGTTGTATAAGGTATTTTGAAAGCTCAAGCCTTTTTTAAGCTTTGGGTTTAGAATGACTTTCATGGTAAGATTAATATTGTTGTGATTGTTTTTTTGAAGTAGAACATATAAGAATTTTGACATATCATTATTATTTTTTTAAATTTTGTGCTTTTAAATTAAGGTTGTTAATAATCTATGGGTTTAATTTCCATTGCCTGAATTTTGACATATTATTTATTATTTTTTTAAATTCTATGGTTTTAAATTAAGGTTATTAATATTGCATTAGTTTAATTTCCATTGCCTTTAATTCATTGCTGTGAGTTATCTTGTTGGTATGTCTTCTATGTTCTTGTTTGTATGTCTTCTTAATTTCCATTGTCAATGAATTAATGAGTTTTTATGGTTAGATATTTTTTATTTTGTTTGTTTGTATATCTTCTATAGTCCATCAAGAAAGATGCTAAAAATTTAGAAGTGCAAAGCCAAAAGTGATAGATGTTCAAACCCTGCAAATGCTAAAGCAGCTATGCAATTAAATACTTTCCACAATTTGGCTGTGTTTGGTTATGTTAATTCATAAATTTAGATGGTTGATACATGAAGAAATGCTATTGATTTTAAAATATGATATATGAAGGATTTTGACATTTCATTTAACATTTTAATAAATTTTACTATTTTAAATGAAAATTATCACTAATTAATAAACTTGATTTTCATTATCAATAATTCATAGATATGAGTTTTCTGGGTAACATGTTTTCTTTCCTCCCTAAACCTGTTCATGTCAAAATTCTGCCAATGTTGCAAAACAGGGAGGGCAAATGCAACCATGCAATTGGTTTGTTAGAAGAATTGTTAAAGAAAAGTATACCATTGCAAAATCTCAGTACTGTCTGTTACTATTTTAATAAAATATGTTTTTCATTTACTTAGTTTCAGGATTATCAATGAACTGCGCATATTTTTTTTATGATTATTAATGAATTGTGTATATTTTTATGAGTGTATTTTAAATATTGTATTGTATATTTGCAAATTTTTTATTATTTAATATATTGATTACAAAAATTACATAAATTTAGGTATCTTAAGATATTAACAAATATTAAATCTATATATAAATTCAAAAATACAATTTAAACAATTTAAATTTAAATTTTATAAATAAAAAAATTCAGTGACCAAACTTTATCCAAAATAAATTAACTACGATATGCAAAAGTCTTATGCTTACCCAGTTGCCTTTTATGGCAAGTTTTAAAGTACCTCAATTTATAAGTCCATTTTGACACAAGTATCTATTAAATATCTGAAAAAAAATTGAAAAAACCCTACCCACCAAGGATCTTGGTACTTTATAAATTCAGCAGTAGGATTGGACTGTGGAGTAGTTTACTTCCGCACATTGCTGACATACATTTTGTTTCAGGGATGCGATGGTTCTATTCTTTTAGACTCAACACCAGGAAACAAAGCAGAGAAAGATGCAGCTGGAAACATTAACAGCCTCAAAGGCTACGAAGTTATATATGAAGCAAAGAAAAACATAGAAGCAGTATGTAAGGGAGTCGTTTCCTGTGCAGACATCATTGCCTTTGCAGCTCGTGACAGTGCGAGATTGGTAATATATGATCTCAATTCTCAGTTCATCAATATGATTTTCTGGTAAGTTACATAAGGAGTACTAATTGTTTTGGTTGTGATAAATATATAAACACGGTGAAGGCTGGTTTGATTTCTTGGGAAGTTAGCGCTGGGAGAAGAGACGGAAATGTTTCAAATGCTTCAGATGTCGGAAGCAATCTGGTTCCTCCTTCATTCAATCTTAGTCAAGTAACTCAGAGATTTGCAGCGAAAGGTCTAACGCAAGAAGAGATGGTCACTCTGTCAGGTGATACAAAAAAAATCTTTCAGCAATTGCAAATTAGTGTGTTTTAATGGTATTTGTTTCTTCCTTGACAACAATATTAGATATAGCTAATACAAATATACAATCCATGACTCATTCTTCTGCAAACAGGAGCTCACACAGTGGGCCGTTCACATTGTCTCTCATTCACAAATCGGCTTTACAACTTTAGCCCATCCAATTCTCAAGACAACAGTCTGGATAGTACATATGCTAATTTCCTGAAGCTAAAATGTCCTCAAGGAAACCCAGATCCAAAGACATTGGTGCCCATGGACAGAATGACACCAACAATTCTGGATAATGGTTATTACAAAGAAGTTCTAGCGAACAGAGGCCTCTTTACTTCAGACCAGTCTCTGCTCACTGATCCTGCAACAGCCAACATGGTGATCCAGAACTCCCTGGATCCATTGCTGTGGAGTACGAGATTCGGCACCGCCATGATCAGGATGGGTCAGATCGGTGTGCTCACTGGAGCTCATGGCGAGATTCGCTCCAGTTGCAGCGCCGTAAATTCTTGATGGGCTATAGGCTTTTTATCAGTAAATTGAATTTAGTGATTTATCCCAATTATGTTATATGTTTAGGGTAATTGTGTGTCGTACCAATCTCTTTGTATTAAAAAATGGAATAATAAATGAATTTGGTTATTTAGTTTATGTGTACCAATCTCTTTGTATTAAAAAATGGAATAATAAATGAATTTGGTTATTTTTTTTAAACCATGGGAACAACAACCTCCCAAGGGTATATCTCAGCAGGGACCGAGACGTTCTGAAGCCCACCGAGGAGAATCCCTACCCCCGCCGATTTTGAACCTGTGACCTCCTTGGAGATAACACAAGCTCTCAACCATTGGGCCCACTCAGGTGCCTAATGAATTTGGTTATTTGGTTTATATGTTTTGGGTAACATATAGGACCAGATCATAGGTTTCTTTCCTTTTCAAATGGTATCCTTGGGAAGTTGGTGAGAAGTATTTAGGTAAAAGAATTTAAAGCCTAACCATTATTTTAAAGATGATTGTAGCTGGCCTTTTTAAGAAAGTTAAAAAGAAGTTCGATAAGTGGACATATGAGGAGGTAGGCTTATTCTTGTAAATCTGTCAACATATTAGTTTTTTCTAGCAAAGATACCCATTAGTTTATTGGCTAAAATTAATCTAAAAACAAAACAAAAAAATATTTTCATTTGGTGAAATGGAACAAGATAGCGACCCACTAATGATGGAGGAATGATGGAGGCCACGGCTTGAACAATATAGTCAAATTTGGGTTAAGTCTTAGTGGCTAAAAGTATAGAATTATTTACAACTTCATAAAGGGGGCATGGGGATCTTGAGTTTGCTCAACTCATGTCTGATATAAAAAGGGGAGGCATTCAAAGGGCCATTTCTGGGGTTCTGGTAGCAGCAAGAGGCTTGGTCAGGATGACATTGGGCTGTTAGGAAGTTGGGGGTTTCTAATTAGTATTAGCATTTTGACTGTTTTGGGGTTGCTCCACTTCTTCAAGTTATTATCTAATTGGAATAGCTAGTCTTTTTCAATCAAAAGTATATGGAGATGCCTTTAAGAGGTATGTGGGGGAGATTATCAAGGACAAATACATGAGAAAAAAAATGGTGTAGAGTTATTGGCTTCTTTAAGAGAAGGGGATCAAAAATTTGGAGATAGGTAATGGAGGCTTTTCGTTTCTTGTGTTTGGAAATAGTAGGAAGATCAAAGTGGGTCAAGACCATGTCAATACCTTTTTATAGGGGGGCAAAATGTTACAAGTTTTTAGAATCTCTGGTGAGTACGCTCAGGGACAAAGGTATTTTGTGTTCGCATTAGGCGAGGAAGCAAGATGAGGATGATTTTCTCTTCAGGCTTGGTGCCAGTCAAGTGACCTTGGTCTGTAGGGTTCGTTACAAGAGGAATGGTCTTGTTACATTAAGGGTTTACATAATTGTGGTATATTCTGAATGATGTTGAGAATTCGTTGGCTTGGTCATGGAATGCTTCAAATGGAAAAGTTACGACAAAGCAAGCTTATGATTCCCTTGTTACTTCTCCAACACAAGACAACTATAAGTGGTGGTATATTCATTTATGGAAGTGGAATGTTCCCTTAAATATCGAGATTTTTAGTTAATTGGATTTGGAATACAAGGTTCTCACTTGGGACAACTTTATGAAGAGTGGGGTAGTTGGACCTAGCGTTTGTGTTTTATGCTTAAAAAATGTTGAATCTATTGGTCATCTTCTAGTCCACTCTGATTTTTCCAAATTTGCTTGAAGGGAGGTGAGATCAATGCTGAAGATTGTGAGGATCTGTGATCAATGCTTGAAGGGAGGTGAGATCAATGCTAAAGATTGTGAGGATCTGTGATTCTCTCTCTCTGGTTTCTAGTTTTGGAGCTTAGTTAGCATATGTCCCTTTGTTGAAAGATCTCCCCTGTTTTGTCTTTTGGGGCATTTGGACCCATAGAAATTGTTGGTTACGAAGCCTGATTATTATTTCAACTGTGTTTGGATTCTTGGCACCAGTTGGAATGTGGTGAAAATTGCCATGTAAAATGTTGTAATTTCATAGTCAATCTAATCTGTTCATTAGATCTCAAATATAATGGTAGAAATTATGATCAGGATTTTAGCCCTAGAAGGAAACCCTCTTTTGTACGAGGAATTGTATTACGACTGTGTATTGTATTATTGTATTGTGAAAGACGAGACTGTGAGAGAGTGCGAAGAGGAAGTTGCAGCGGATGTGCTGCATATTATATCCCTTCATTTTCTTGGACAGTTGAATAGAAAGGACTCACAATTTATGTGTGTATGTATCCCATCTTGGGTGAACCATGTTATATTGGTGTCTATTTTTGTATTGTTTTACGCTATTGTTCGGCGATCATGCTTTTCTAATAGGAAATAGGGTGTTGTTTGATAGTGTTCCTGTTAATTCCCAGAGAGTAATATTGTATATTGTTTGGGCTTATCAGGGATGGAGGGGTGATTCCAAGCCTTAAAAATCCAAAATTACCAAGGCACCTATGTTTGAACAAAACATCCCTATTGGATTTTTTGATGGAGCTTCACAAGAAAACCAGGAAGGAGGGGCAGTTGGGATGGTGTTGATATTGGAAGAGAGTCACAACATCAAGAATTATGGGTTTTGGTATATGATGCTCATATAAAGCACGTCTCTTATATGCAAGTGGCATGAGACTTCAAAGTAGTTATAGACTGATCACTATCAAACTACATCATTCATGTATTCTTTTTGGAACTATGGAAAGCTCGAATCAAAGATATCAAACTACATCGTTCATGTATTCTTTTTGGAACTATGGAAAGCTCGAATAAGCATATCAAACTACATCATTCATGTTTTTTTTTGGAACTATGGAAAGCTCGAATCAAATCCTTGTAAGAGTCTTTTTCAAAAATTCACTTTCAAAACATTTATGGGGGAGTACAACGAGAAAGGATATTTTCTTTCCAAAAAACATTAGTATATCCTATAAGCATCATTTATCTTGATGAACAACTGCAAGCAAGGGAGCCTTGTTTATCTTCCTTTATGAGTTTTGTTTGTATATTTTCACGGTGTGATTTCTAAGTTTTGCTAGCAATAAAGAGAAAACATTGTGTCAAGGGTATTTGGCTCAGCTTAATACGTGAAGTATATTATTTGATAATGGTTCACATGTTTGTCTTAAATGGATTCTCACATTATTGAGTAAATTGTTCTCTAAAAATAAAGACAAGATGATATAATCTTTTATTGAAGATTATGAATATACGGTTTAAACATTGTATATTTTGATTCCATATTTTTTCCATCGTCAAAATAAAAAAGATATTACACTTTTTCAAGTTTGACTCCCACTTTTAAGGCATAAAAGTGACACTTTAATGGGTTAGGAAATATAAAATATAAAATTTATTTTAATTTAGGAAATATAAAATATAAAATTTATTTTAATTTATTTTTAATTTTTTTAAAATAAAAAATATAATTTTTTTAATTTTTTTTAAAAATATCTTGTTAAAATTATATTTTAATTATGATGATGATGATGACGATTAAGGTTTAGTGAGACCAACTTTGATCTATCACATCTTAAAAAGGAAAATACTTGGTTTACTTTAAAATCTTGATCGTGTGCTCAAAAGTTTGACCAGAAGTTCTCCAAGCTTGTTATAGTTTTGACAAGTAGGAGGTTATAAAGATTTGTATTGTAGTAAATACTATGAAACCCAGATCTAATGTGGGTGTAAGCAAGGCACTCTAAGAGAGTGATTTTCATCCTCAACGCTCAATGACTCACACAAATGAAAACCCTTTCTGCCCATGGAGCTTTAGGAATAGAGCAACTCCCTGTTTCGTTGTGGAGTTCATGAGAGTTCGTTCTAATCTTGGCTATATTAATTTTCTTCCGTGAGCTAGTTACTACCGGAGATACTTCCGATCCTCCAAATTAGGATTAATGACCTCCTTATAGTATCTTAATTTTCTCTTAACCGCTAAATTTTCCTCACATCAGAATTTCTCTTTAAACTTAGAAGTAATAATATTTTTGACATTGTCAATGTTCTACAAAATGGCATTTCATTAATGCCCCAATGATTTAACCAAACCATGGTACCTTTACACCAACACCGCTTGAGGCGTAGTTGGTTTTGACTTGAGTTTAAAGAAATTAGGAAGTCTCTCGTTTCCCATGTTATTTATCTTATGCTTGTACATCAGGTACCTAGTCATAGCAATGCTCTCGATGGGGGAAGTACCCACTTCTATGAGGAGAATAGGAAAAGGCGCATTGCTTTTAATTTCGAGGTTATAAGTTATAAACCGCTTCTGGATTTGTTCAATCTTCCTCCAAGATTCTCTAGAAATGTTGCACCCCCATACTTCACAACCTTACAAGATAACAGGGATGACAAGAATTTCAGATATAAACTTTTTTTATCCCATGTGACCATATTGGATGGTTTACAGTTATTTTCAAGACCAAAATAAGCTTTCCACCCTCCATTAATCATTTTCTCAATGCTATAGTTCTAATTGAGCTTGTGATGAATATCAATTCCAATAAACTTGTAAGAAGTCACTTCCTCTAGATTTCTATTATCATAAATAAAATTTGCATAGGTGTCTTTCTTATATTTTATAATCATGATTTTTGTCTTGTCAATGTTAACAATCATAACCATGTTAGAGAAAAAAAAATTTAGAATTCTTAATTGCTTATTGAGATCATAAGGACACCTTGCCATAAGAACAATATCATCAGCATACAGTAGGAGGATCGTAACTATCCCAGCTAAGACTATATCTATGCAGTTTGCTTCTTCTAAACATTTTTTTAACTTATCAATTAAATGCCAAAAGGGTAGGGGAGAAGTGGCAACCTTGTTAAGTTTTAAATATTTCAAAATGGTATACCATGCAAATTTTTATTTATGTTAAGATATAGAAATGACAATGTAAAAATAATTAATTGTATTAAATAATTAATTGTATTAAATAAATAATTATATTTCTTATGAAAAAATATCCTTTCAACATGTATAAAGAAATAGCTTTACTAATCTAATAAAGCATATGCAACCAAATTATAAAAGATATTTATGTAAAAATTGGCATAGATTCATTTTAAACCTAGGAGAAGCATCGAGAGGGATCCAATTTCTTGAGATGTACATTTTTATACCATTTTAAATCGGGATCTATCAAGCACCGAGAGAAGCACCAAGAGGGATCCAATCTCGCTTCTCTCGGTGAAATGAATATAATATTTTTTATTTTTTATTTTTTAATTATAAGCGGACATGTTATAAGTTTTTTTCATTTTTTACCTTTTATTATTATTAATTTTTATTGAGCCGACTTGAGCGCCTCTCTACTCAATTAGCTTAAAATAAACATATATAAAGAAATATTACATAATCTATCACATATAACTAAATTATAAAAAATATCTATATAAAAACTAACCTAAATTTTATTGTAACATCATATTCATAATTTTACATTTTTTTATAGATATAGGTTAAGATTGATATATGTTAATGTTAGTTTTAATTACTCTCTCATGTTAACATATGTATGTTTAATTTTGTGGATTATGTTTTATTATAAATTTATTATAATGTTGTAATATTTTTATATTCTGTTCTTTTAATATGTTATGAAATTGTTTTAATATGTAAGATTAAGAGATTATTATTATAATAATATATTTATTATGAGTTTAACATGTTACTTACAAATCCTAGATGCTGGTGACAGCGCAGTAGCCCATCAGCGTGCCATGCTTCGGCCCGTGCACCCTCCATGTGGTGAGCAGCATGCGTCTGACACGTCCATCAACCAAGCCATCATCACCTCCAAGTCCCTTCAACATTCCTCACGTGTCGGAGAATATTTGCAAGTCTCTTTGGTGCCTACAACGACGGGCGACGACACCCTGTCCACCTCCTAAGCCTTCATGGCATCACAGAGCTATTCAATACACGCAGGTACTTTGGCGAGTCAGATGGGGGTTATCTTCGCCATGGAGAAATACTTCACTATCTTTGTTGGGTTGGGCTCGGCTCTGAGCAGTTCTGTGTTCACTGAGCGCTTTGAAGTTTGGTCTCCGCCTCAAGGTGGCACCTTGATTTGGCTGGGGCTTCTTTTCAGCGCTCAGCCTGCATGTTCCAGTAACCTCCACATTCTCCTTCTCCTCCAGCCGAGATTCAGTCTAGCCATCATGTTGAGACAGAGGGGAGCACCGCGTCATGCTTGCTCGAGCAGGGGAAAATCCCAGCGCGGGTGTAACCTGCAAGTCACTAAAGATTATGAAGAGCATATCTCTCCTCAAGTCCGTATCCTTGTTGAATTTGAGGAGGGGAGGGTCCTCAACCAATGGCTAGATTTTGGGCAGGGAGGAAGCCAGGTAAATCACTACTAGCTAGTAAAAAATATGTTATGCAATCTTGTTGAGGATATGCTTCGCAATTGGTCAGACACCCGTGACTTTGTCCTTGCCATGAAAGCCAGAATGGCCGAAATTGATTCTTAACTCACAACCTTGAACAACACGTTCACATGGAAAGGAACGGTGGGCATTGTCGAGCATGGTGGACTTGGGGGAGGTGGTAGTGGAAGCGCGACAGGGAGCATAGTGCGCGTTGGTCTTGGGGGAGGTTGCAATGGGAGTGCGACAGGAGCCTGTATCGTGGGATGCCAGCATGATTGCGTCTCCACAAGCTCTGCCTTTCCCCATCCCTTCAACAGTGGAGCCGCTCTTCAAACGTCTGAAGAACATGGTTGCCCAGAAGCCGAAACAACATCAACAACAACCTCATTCATCTCCAGAGGCAGCCACCAACACATCCAGCCCTTCGCAGGAGGAAAGATGGGCTTGCCCCATCATCGAAGAAAACCCCCTGTTCTGAAGCATGTTCTCATCATTTGCAGAAACAACTTATCATTTCAGGTTTTTATGCAAGAATTGTCAAGTCTGATTATGTTTCTGTTTATTTTTTAATTTGAAAATTGTAACTATGTCTATGTCTATGTCTGATACGTTGTCCAAAAGTGGGTACTTTGTTAGTCCTATACTCATGAACAATTTCATCTCTGGTTTTCATAAACGACCCTGTATTTTTTAAAGGCTTGGGTGGTGGCTTCACCTCCCGAGACCTCCTCTGGTCATGGTTATTTTTGTACATTTTGTCCTTATATTTTAATTGGTTTGTGCAGCTTTACAAAAATAAACATATTACTTACAAAAATAAAACCAAGAAAATAACACTTTATCTCCCAATCATTTGGACACAATTTAATTAACCATCCATACATACTCATTACTACAATAAATACCAAGGATGCATTTGTATAGTTACTACTAATTAAAGTTTATAATTATTATTAATCAATAAAAAATCATTTATATATTAAAAAAAACATTTTATTTTACATTTATGTTTTAATTAGATGAAAATAAATTTATGAGTTTAATTTTTAAAATATGAGCAAACTTAGAATAATTTGTATGTTATTAACAAGAAGATTAGATTGTTCTAAGATCTCGACTAGACAGAACTAGGGTGTTCATACCCTTATTTTCTCAGGTTTAGAAAATGTTGCAAATGAGAAGAATGGAGTGGTGGTTGTATCTATAAATTTTAAAATCTTGTGTACCTTACACCAAGATAGCGTTTGCAAGAAAAAGAACTATCAATGGCTTTTGGTTCTTGAAGATGTGAATGAAACACAATTGCCTTCAAAGTGCCTCTCTGACGCTACTACTTATCACGCAACTGGTATGTTTCTAAATTCTGAAATTACAATCTTGAAGAAAGTCGTTGAAACTTTGAAAGCTTATTCATGAACTAATTCCTAATTCTTGTTAAATACACTTTCCTAATAATAGCATATGGAAGCCGGTAAGAACCAAAATTGGTTGTTCTACGTTTGCTCTTTACGTTACTTGAGTTGGATCTGGATCTTGAAATGGATATGAATCATGAGAAGAACTAATAAAATATATTAACTATGAGGAGGAGGCGGAGGTGGTGGTGGTCACATCTAAGGAAAATCCAAGTCATAAACCAATTTGGTATACCATACCCCTTGTTTGTGGGACAAGGAACCTTCTTTGTGTAGGGATGTAACTATTAAAGTATATAGAAGTATAGATACCCTACCCCGGATTTGAACATATAATCTTTAAGAAGGAAACACGTGTTCTTAACCAATAAACCCACTTAAAGATTTAAATATCAAAGTTGAGAAAATATCATTTATTTTCTTAATGGCCCTCTTAACATCTTTCTCGTTTACTTCCTTCATGACCCTCTTAACATCTTACTTATGAAGAGATATTCAATAAATGTTTTTTTAATATAATTTGTTGGGATATTTTTTTAATATAAATAAAAAATCATTTCCAAGATCGGGTGGCAAGGAAGCAAAATTACGAGAGGTGGGGATGAGATGAGGAAGAGGTGACATCTCATGGGCCAATTCTCGAGCATCCCAGGTGGTGAAGAGAAATGGTGGAAAATGAAGAACACTACATGCCACTCACTATAACATTCTTTAACTAAGTGGGTTTGATATGACTAAGGTCTTGGCTTCATTACAAAGCAGGGTGGTTCGTTTAATGATCCTTTTTTGGGACATGATAGCACAGTGGATCCTTAGCTTGACATCGGTCGAGAATAGGAGAATTATAATGAATGGTGTTGATTTAATGAGGAATGATTGTGGCAAAATCCAAAGGGAAAAACCACAAGGCAAGGAAATCTCAGTGTTGTATGTTAGTCGATAGTGGAATTTTCCATTTGGAAAGTTGGAATTAACGATATATCCAGAGTCTTTCCACATTTTTGAAAGCCATTTCTACAGATTTGAGGGTGCAATGGGGGTTACCAAAGTCGGCTTTGAATAAAAAACCTTTAGCGGGATTTGTTGGTCTGAAAAACTGTTCTAGGTCAATTTACGGAAAGATAGTTCACATACTCGACTTAAGTCAATCTTGTATATGTTTAAAGTAACTGCCATTCACGAGATTAAGGCCCTGCTACTTGCATGATGTGCTCTCAGAATAGAGAGTCTCTCTAAGGTGGGTGTGTGGCAAGTTTACTCAAATCAAACTGCTAACAAATCAAAGAAATTTAACCTAATGACTAACTAATGCTAAAGATTATCTTAAGCTAAATGCAGAAAATAGTAGCTCCTAATTCTATTCTATGATAACCTAAATGCATACTACCTATCTCGGCTAAGAGCATGAGTTAAAATTAATATTAATTCAGCTTGCATTTAAAAGATAAACATATAATAATTTAAATTGAAGAACAGTCTCACAATCAAACTATTACATGCTAAAAAAAAAACTTAAAAGCTCTTACAAATTAACGGATTAAGATCACGAAAAAAACATTAGATGCTTTTAATTCTGTAAAGTAAATCAATATCAGCTGATAGATCAAATGCAACAGCAATCACTATCTTTCAAAATAAGTTTAAAAGACTCTTATCATAAGAAATGAAGCATAAACTAAAAGCAAAGTTTACAGTTTGCTTCAATCCCACATAAGATAATGATGAACAAAACAAGTAATCTGATTCAATTACTCCATAAAAGAAATCAAAAGAGTTTTAATGTATTAGCCTTAGGAAACACCTCCATCTCTGGTTCCATGAGAAAAACTCAGTTTTGCATAGGAACAAGAAAACAAAACAGAAAGAGAAACACAGTCATCTCTCTAGTTTATGGAGACCATCCCTAGCAGATAAACTTCCAGACAAATGAAAACAAAATAAGATTTGCCCAGTTTCCTAGAGCCTTTCCCCTTTGGCAGTCGAACTTCTCCTCCTTTTATAGGTGATAGAGTGTGAACACGCCTTCTTGAAAAACCAACGAATGCGATCGCATGCATTTTCCTCTTGATGAGTTCGCAAGATGTTCTCCTTTCTTTACGTCTTGGTTTGTTAAGTCAGTCTGATTCTTCGGCTTCCAATATTTCTTCTGATCCTTTTTCTGCTATTCTTCATTGAGTTAGTTTCCTCAAAGCTAGTGTGTCGGATCTTCGCCGAGTCGACTTTTATTCATGCACCCAAAATATAAACAGAAATTGATAAATGAATATATCAAAACAAAAACAAAACTTTTAAAAAGAAAAAAAATAGAATTCTTATTTCATTCTCTAATTCTCCTCTATTATTCAACTTCTTTCATAATTGAAATTGCAGTTAATCCAGATTCATAATTAAATATAAACTTTCTCCCTGTGATATTATCGTAAGTTATTTTTTGATGCTTTATCTCGAAAAAGAAACAATTTCTGTAAGGATTTATTGTGATTTTGGCGCAAGCATAGCCGTTTGGTCCTTCTTCTCTAGAGACCTTACCACTGTCTCAACGACGTGGTGTTATCATTTAAATATGGACGACCTGATAGATATTTAGTCTGTTATGCATTGATATCCACGTTTCTTTTAATATTGATAAGTCTCAATTATGAGAAATCTTCTTTAGAAAATTTAGGCATGAAACTAGTACTAATGATGCCATAAACTTAGCTTATTTCTGCTCAATCTAGGGAAACTTATGTGTTGTAACTCCCTTTCATAATGGTGGCAGTTTTGGCCATGAATATGTGGTAGCTATAATTAAGTTAAAACAGTTCTGGTGTTATTTTCTTTAATGCTGGTGAAGAATTGTGTTTTTTTTTTTGTTTTTCTTGGATTCTCTTCATTTTCTCTATCTTCCATTTGTTGAGTTGCATGTGATGTGATTAAATGTTTGCGCATAATTTGCCGATCTTCAAGACCGCAAAATTATCATAGCAATAGATGCTATATTATTTTCAGTGCGACCTGGTGTATTTAATTTTGGTGGAAGCGAGATTATGTATAAGACTCAAACATTGCTTCTTATTTTTTGGATAATAAACAATTTTAATGGCATTTGCTCAAAATGTGTGCAAGATGAATAATATCCATTCATTTGGTGGAATCCAATCCTGCCATATAACCCAAAATAATTTTTTTACTCTTTTCTATATTAGTTTT
>LPNX010110642.1:181128-197350 GCA_001517045.1 Pseudotsuga menziesii | reverse complement strand
GTGAAGATGAGAGTATTCATGAGGTTCAATGTGCAACTAGTGGAGGGTTGAAGGAGATATGTTATCCAATTGGTCCAAGAGGATGCGAGGTGACATCAAGAGAGCTTGATCACAAGGATGACACTAGTCTAACAAAGTAATTGGATATACTAATATAATATTCGAAACCATTAACAATGGCCTAAGAGGTGACTTAAACATATTTGGGGAGGCCCTAGGAATATAGTAATTGATCTATGGATTTTGATTGAGGAATTTTGAGTTGCATACGCATACTACATGTAATTCTGGAAAAATACCCGCTTTGATTTGTTGACCATAAGAAACTAGGGGGTATGGAATAGGGTGAGTTAAAGGAGGGGGGCTCAATTTTGAAAACATCGTGGTACATACCATGCACCAAAACTAAGGAGAGTTTAACTTAATTGGATTCCTATAAAAGCATGCCCAAACATATTTGGAAATGTTGAGGAGCCAAAATCAAGGCATTTCTAAACAACTAGCAACTTAATCAAAAGAATAAGAACATGCTATACAACTTGAGAACTTTATGCTCAAAATGAGAACTCTAGCCATAAAAACTCATTTTTTGTGAAAAAAACAAAAACAAAAAACTCCAAATAAAAAAGTGGAGCTACTAGTAGCACCACTTTCTTTTTGGGTTAAACATGTGGCTATTTAAAAAAAATGATGTAATTATTTTATTTTCTCATAATTTAAAATTGTATTTATTAAACCTCTTAGTAACACATAAAAAACTCGTACAATATTAAACAAAAATGATTCAAAAAATTATTAGACAACTTTTTGCATAAAATATCAAATAAAATTTGCTATAATGACAGAATGCTAAAAAACAATTAAAAAAATGAAAAATAATTAATAGCATAACAAAATATTAAAAAAAATTTAAAAAAAATTATTATAACAAAATATTAAAACACAATAATAAAAATAAAAGTTAATGTAATAACCCAAAAAAAATGATAACAAAATATTAAAAAAAAAAGAAAAAGAAAAATAAGTTAATGTAATAATAAAATATTGAAAAAAAATAAAAAAACAAGATTTAGTATAACATATGCACATATTTGGCCCAGATGCGGGTGCCATCTGTCCTATAGGTGGTAATCATGGCCTCGGGCGGTGGGCCGACAAGGTGGCATGAACGTCACCTCGCATTAAGGGCCCTCGTCATCCACCTAGGTGGCGCTTAAGGTGCACCGAGGACGAAGTCGAGGGATATTGTGCTGGCGATGATGGAGGTCCTGGGAATTTACACTCAACGTCCGGAGATGGCCCTGCGGTCAAGTCGAGGGTTGGCAGCCTTGGGATTACGTCGCGTCGGATTCTAGAAGGGGCATCGCCACCTCAACCCACCATCAATGACTTCTGGACTCAATTATGTTATCACCTGGTTTATGGATCTTGCGAAGGAATTCTTGGGGCCTCATTTGTTGGTTATGTGCTTGGCTCTGTCTCGTCTCCGTTCCTCCTGGTTTGGATCTGTTACTCCTGGTTGGCCTTTTCCACTGTATTGATCCCACATGCATTATCGTCCTTGGACTGTAACTCAGCATTACTGCAATGTTGTTGGTCCACCCACGTGGGCTGCTTTGCATAACCATGTTTGTCTGGCCCTTCCGTTGAGACAGACATCGCGAGAATATCTTGGCCCTATTGTCAAGCTTCATCACTATTCAACCATCTCTCATCAGCATGGCACTACCCGTCGGGCTAGCAGTGGTTGACGACGTTCTCAATAGGGTTCGCATTTGATGCAGGAAGATGGCTACGATAGTAGTGTTTCCATGTCGGTGCACACTTTGATTAACGAGTGGGAAATTAGGCTAATTAATGAAAATTTGGCCAAAGGTATTAGCAGGTGACACCTTAATCACTATTGTATTGCAATTAGAGGGAATTTTAACTTAAAATGGGCATCATAAGGAAAATAATAAAATAATAGTTAAAATAATAAAATAATATTTATTAATTTTGGAGGAACAAAAGAAAAAAACCACTTTTTTTGTTCGTATTTTCGACATATCTCACTGTTTTTTTACTCAAATTTTGATCTGGAGAGCTCCTTGGATGCAGAATTAAATTCGGCATCCAATGAAATCTCGCATTGCATACTTTTGATGGACCCCCCACTACCCCAAAAACAAGAAATACCTGAAAAAACATGTTGATGACATCATCATCACATTTTGTCAAGTATTTCATATTTTTGGGGTAGCGGGCTCCGTCAAAAGTATGCAAAGTGGGTACTTGTTGGATGCGGAATTTAATTCTGCATCTAGGGAGCTCTCCTGCTCGAAATTTGAGTAAAAACACAAGGAGATATGTCGAAAATATGAACAAAAAAAGTAGTTTTTTAATGATACCTATCCCCAAATTTATATTAAAAATTTGCTTAAGACTATACGGTATTTCAAATTTAAAGCAATTTCATTGGCTAACACATGATGACATGGAATTTGAATTTGGGTTGAAAGGCCCATTTTGAGTGGGAATTTCCTCTAATAAGTTAAGAACATGATGGGCTCCCTCATGGAAGAGATGGTTGGCACTTGGAACTACACTCGTAGTTTTGTTCTTTAGGAAAATAACAAGTAAATTGAACTCAACACTTAGCTCAACAGGCGATATGCAACTGTTGCATGGAAATGACTGGCTCTAGGTCTCGGTACACCTGGAGAAGGGGGTAGCGACAATGTCACTAGGGAACCCAAGCCTTCAGTATATGGGGGCTCGGTACTGGTTACGCCTCTCTCATTGTCTGTTCTGTTTCCAACACTTTCCACAATCACTTAGATGCACAACAAACAGGTACGTGAATTTGAGGTACCGATTTGTAAAACCTCTCCTCTTCTTGCTAAGCATCCCGAACTTAAGATTGATGAGGATTTCTATGGGGGTTATCCTCTCATTGAGGAGAACCCAGAGAACTGAGACCCTTAAGCTTGGAGCTGATGAATATTTGTATCCTGTTAGGATTACCTCATATTTTCTTGATCACTCTGTTATTTTTGTTTTCTTTAAGTATATAACCATATTATTGCTTACATGTCTATGAAATTCGTCTCTATTATGAAGTTCAATGAAGTTTAGTACTCGGCCCCCATCTTCTGAATGGGACATTGTGCCATTTTTTTTCTAATGACTTGATTTTCTTACTGTTTTTTATAGGCTGGGGTGGTAAGTTTAGACCACCCCAACCACATGTCCATGATGTTTTTCTTCTGTAACTTTTTTTGTTTCGACTGGTTAATACAAATGCATATTTACCAAAAAAAACATATGCACATATTGGATATTGGAAATAAATTTTGTGGGTTTTTATGAGAATGGAGTAAGGTATTAAGAGGGATGCGATTCTAGGAATCATACCACCCATTAAACACCATTATAAGTGGTGGTGGAGTCATCTTTAAGAGATAAAACTTACCATTATTTGATATATGTTATATTATGTATTTTGTTTTTAATTTTAATTGTCTTTCTTTTGAATATTTTGTTATATATATATATATATATATATATATTAAAAATTAAAAGTTTTTCATAAAAACTTAAAAATGTTTGTTATTTTTTTCTCATTTTATTTTGAAATTTAATTTTATATTATGTGTGTTATATTTGATTTTTTTAATGTTATAAATTTAATGTTATATTATATGTTTTATATTTGATATTTTTTTAATGTTTTATTGTGATGTTTATGTTAGGATTATATAATACTCGCTTGTCCAGATATAGTCTATTAGATAATCTTGCCTAACTTAGGTGTCATTTACTTGAGTTTGGTGCCACCATGATATTGGCGCCACTCGTTCCATTGGTGCCACCGGTGCCATCAGTGCCATTGGTGTCACTGGTGCCATTGGTGCCACTGGTGCCATTGGTGCCACCAGTACCAACCACTAGAGTCTGGGGAACACATATAGAGGTTAACTGTCACTTATTGCATGTTCATGCATGAGTTAATGTGCCTCTGAGACCAATCCCTACATTTTAGGAGCCCAATCCAAGTGCCACCAGCAGCCTCCATCAGTTGGTTGTAGTAGGTAGGCGGTTATGCTAAGTCAACCTCCAGTTACATTCAGTTAGATCACTCTCTGTTAGTCTAGCATCAGTTTTGCATGGCTGCATGGGGAAGTGACGCCTTTTTCCACCTACCTTACCAGGTTAACTGATTGTCGAACAGATTTCGACATCAGGAGTTATACTAGTGACTCCCATGCAGTGATTTAGACACTCCTAGCTAGCCAGCCAATCATGATTAGTTGGTAGATTTGAATATTCCCCATATGATTTGAATCCTATATATACGGTAGCATTGTTGTATACTGCTGGAATTAATGAAGATTCATGTTGTAATTTACTGATCAATTCTTATCAGATTTGTCTCCAATTTGTCTTGTTCAGTGTACATTGTTCTTACTATTCCATTGCACATATCTACCTTTCAATTTCTCTCATTTCCTGTAGATCAATGGTTCAATAATTCAAACATGGTATCATATCCTTATTCAGGCTAGAAACAAGTCTATCCGATCTCCATTGTACACCAGAAGCAGTTGGGTTTCCACATAAATCCTGTAATTTTTCCTTGCTAACTCTGGATTTGTTAGTCTCTGCAGGTGTGATGAACCCTGAGAAAGTGTACATGTTGAGATGGAAGGCTTGAAACTGACATGATTGCAACTTGATTTTGGTTTTTGCAATGTTACTTGCAGGTACCTACATAGCTTGTTGAGGATTGGTTGATCAACAAAAAGATTGATGGATTCTTCAGCTCTTGTACCTTGAATCCTTACACCCTTCAAATATGTTTATTGGAGGGAAGATATGAAGGTCTCCTTGTGCAATCTTGGCCTGTTTAGGATGACAATGGACAGAGAGATAGAGCCCCATCACCATGCTGAGAAAAACAAGCTCTTGAATTGGTTGGATGAAGCCTTTGACTTCCTCTGCACTCATATCTCTTGGGATCTTTTGTTCCACCTTGAGTGACTAAAGACTCTGAAGGAAGCTTGGGAGAAGCTTGAATATTTGTTTGGAAAACAAGATGATCTTTGAGGACACATATTGGAGAATGAGCTCATTGCATTGCAGCCCAACAGTTTCGAAACTATTCAACAGTTTTTTAGAAAATTCAAGTCATTAGCACTGCAATGTAAACAATACGGAATAGAGAGGAAAGATGAGAAACTGGTTCTATCAATATCATCTCAAAGTACTTTGTATTTGTCTCTATCTTCCATTCTAGAAGAGCATCCATCCCCAATTGGAAGATGCCTTCTCTAGATGCTTTTGTTGAGTCCTTAATAAAGGAGCAAGATAAATTGGTTCGAGTGGGAGTGATTCAAATCTCCAAGAATCAATCTCTCTTGATGGCATACTCAAACAATGTGCAAGCCAGAGAGAAGCACAAGGGGAAGGAGCCCAAATCCACTGATTTGAAGCCAAAGGAGAATCAAAGATATTTCGATGGAGCCTTGGGTTCCAGTATAGAGAAGACTAAGTGTCCATACTGTATGAAAGGCTTTCATCCAGAAATCCAATGCATGAAGAAGACCCTCAACTTGTTGACAAAACTCCTTGAACATAACATTACTACCCTTCCACAAGGTGCAGAGATGTATGATGCTGGAGACCAGACTGAAAAATAGGAGAGGTGCCTTTCTTTGAAAGAAACCCTCACTCCATCGAAGGCTTACTTGATAGATTTTGGAGTATCCAACCACGTGGTTGACTCCAGGGAATCCTACACAACTCTCACTCTATTAGGAGGACCTAGCACTCATATGGGAGATGAATCCCAAATCGCACATGCTGGGATAGGTTATATTAAAATCCAACATGATGAGTTCAAGAATGTACTCTATGTTCCCTCTCCTGCAGCAAAGGGAGTTGTTCAAGATGAACAAGAAGCATAATCTTAACACAATCAATTTAAATTGAAGAAACTCTCCTTGGAGTGTATCCTTCTCCTACTGCTCTAGAAGTTTATGAGATATCTAATATCTCATATTCTCATATAGTTGATCCAGAAGAAGACATTCGAATCTCTGTTATTGAAGAAAAACTCTTCTTTCACTCTATGCAAACATTCTCCAGTGATTCTTTTATTTTAAATTCTGTGCAAAGTTTCCCAATGATTCCTTCAGAAAACGAAGAGGAATTTGTTTTTTCTCTCTTTAATGTTGTTGTTGGTGTGCAGAAAAGTAATCATTTGGATCTTTTGGAATAAATATCAAGGTTTAGGAGTTATCCATTAACTCTCTTTGATCTAGAGCTTCCGACAAATTCCTACATGATTGAATGCACCAATACTTAGAATTTTGTTGAAGAAGGAGAAAATTGTGCATCTACCATTTCGATGGGGAACTTAGAACCTTTTTTTTATACTCTTGGATCTGATATGACCTTATTTGGTTCAAGTTTTACGTTTCAAGAGCCTCTAATCATGCTTGTAGCTGTTCTCATCAATTTTGGTGTGAAAAATCAAGTACCGCAAGTCTCTTTCAAAATTGTTGTTGGGGATTTGATGTCAGTTTTCTCTCATGAGTTTACTAATATTATATTTTGTGGATCATTGGTTATTTTTCAATCTATATCATATTATGGATCTCAATCATTCGCTCTCCACAGTCCCATGGCTTCTCTACCTTTCTATTTGATCACATGCTCATATCCTCACAGAACTAGTAAAGATTAAGACATTCTGCATTC
Organism: Pseudotsuga menziesii; assembly: GCA_001517045.1. Classification (NCBI taxonomy): domain Eukaryota; kingdom Viridiplantae; phylum Streptophyta; class Pinopsida; order Pinales; family Pinaceae; genus Pseudotsuga; species Pseudotsuga menziesii. The sequence continues at coordinate 190,606 of LPNX010110642.1, read as the reverse complement.
ACCTGGACACTTGCTCTTAACACTCGGAGTTGATTTTACCTCACATGGTTTGATGTTTAAGGATGCAATATATCAGTTGCTTGGTTTTTCCTCACATGGTTCAAATTCTCAAGCACTTTTTCTCTCTCATCAGTTGATCTCAGTTGCTCTACATGGGTCCAGTTTTAATCTTGCAACTATCTATGTTCCTAATTCAGTTGAGCATATTCTTCTTCTTCCAAAGAGGAAAATTCCTCCAAACATAATCATTTAATTTGGAGAGGTTCACATGCACAGTCTCAAGATGTTGATGCATAGAAGAACCAAGCTACCGCATTTGTTGCTGCATAGTGCTACAAATTGCAGCAAAAGTTTTACAAGTTTTTAGCCAAAGACGAATTTTTTCTCTTAAGTATAGCTTGTTTTCCTGATTCATTGCTTATTTTGAGGTTGGGGGGGGGGGGGGGGGGGGGTCCCATGAGGTTTTCCCCATTTTTCTTAGTTTATTAAGCAACTTTTATTTCTTTTATATTGTATGGGTGACTTTTGGCTTAGTTTCTAGGGCCCAAGGTTGTCCAAGTTAGGATTAAGGGGGGGTGTTAGGATTATATAATCCTCCCTTGTCCATATATAGTCTATTAGATCATCTTGCCTAACTTAGGAGTCATTTACTTGGGTTTGATGCCACCATGGTATTGGTGCCAGCGGTGCCATTGGTGCCAATGGTGCCACCAGTACCAACCAAGAGAGTGTGGGGAACACATATAGAGGTTAACTGCCACTTACTGCATGTTCATGCATGAGTTAATGTGCCTCTACTACCAATACCTACATTTTAGGAGCCCACTTCGAGTGCCATCAACAACCTCCATCATTTGGTTGTGTTCGATAGGCAGTTATGTTGAGTCAACCTCCAGTTACATTCAGTTAGGTCACTCTTTGTTATTCTAGCACCAGTTTTGCATCGTTGCATGGGGTAGTGGATCCTTTTTCCACTTACCTCATCATTTTAAGTGGTTTAACGAGTTTAATTGATTATTGGACTGATTTAGACATCGGGAGTTAGACTAGTGGCTCCCAATGCAGTGATTTAGACACTCCTAGTTAGCCAGCCAGTCATGATTAGTTGGTAGATTCGAATCTACCCCATATGATTTGAATCCTACATATTGTAACACTGTTGTATACTACTGGAATTAATGAAGAATAATGTTGTAATTTACTGATCAATTCTTATCATATTTGTCTCAAATTTGTCTTGTTCAATGTACATTGTTCTTGTTATTCCACTGCACAATTCTACCTTTCAATTGCTTTCATTGCCTATAGATCAATGGTTCAATAATTTAAATAGTTTAAATATTTTGATATGTTTTTTACAATGTATTGTAAATTTTTATTTTTATTTTTTAAATATATTCATTATTAAAGGGAGTTCTTGATATTTTTTGTTAATTTCATGTTGTTGGTTTGAAAATGTCTTTATTTTCTCACATCTTTTTACAAAATTTTCTCAAAAAATGACTTATTTAAAAGAAAGGGTTAAAGAAAAAACTTCCAAAATGTATATAATTTTCATTCTAACTAGCTTTTAAATGTTAAAAAAATTGAATTTGTATATTTTTTTCATTATTACTTTTTGAAACAGAGGTAAAATCAACTACTACAATTAACACCCCAACCCCCTCCCCCCGCCAAAAAAAAAACTAGAACAATGTCTCGTTCTTGTCAATTTGTATAACTTGTTATGACATAAAACATATTAAATAACACAATATTGTTAAAAAAGAAAAAATAATTCAAAACTCAAAATCTCACTCCTTAAATGGTAAGTTTAATGGCTTAAGGAAGAAGTTCTTAAGGTGGGGTCATTCCCATAATCACACCACCCCTTAAGCACCACTCCAAGTCACACTACTTGGAGTGGTGCTTAAGGAGCGGTGTGACACCATCCTTTAGAGCCTTTACTTATACAAGAAAGTACCTTTAACACTTCATAAAACTTAAAAACATTTTCTTATTATATTGTTTTTAAATTTTATTATATATTACATGTTTTATATTATATTGCTTTTAAATTTAATTTTATGTTATATGTATTATATTTGTTTTATTTATGTTTTAAATTTAATTTTATAAATTATTTTTTATTTCTATTTTTTTGATAAGATATTTTGGTAAAGATTTCATTTAAAAATAATTTATTTTGAGAATGAATATTATGTTTTTAATATGTTTTTTTACAAATATATGGTATATTTTTTTGTTAAATTTATGTGAATCATCACTTTATGGAAAATAATGTTAATTGATATCATTACTAACCCAAAAAACTTCTTAAAGCTAAACATGTAATAAAATACCAACACTAAAGGAGATGACAAGAAAGACCTTCTCAAAACACTAAAAATAATGTAAACATATCATAATCATTTGACTATGTTATGACAAAAGAACTTAAAGAATGAATACTCTTTACACTTACATCTAAAAATATATATGTATAAAAAGTATAAAATACAAATATATATAACAATAGTTATTTAAAATGTAAATATAATAACTAAACCATTATTAAAAAAAATTAAAAAAAAACAATCTTAAAAAAATAAAGTCCAAAATTTACCCACTTTTTGACTTCCAATATATCTTCCAAGATTCCCATGTAAGTTTCTCTTAAAGAAAAAGTCCAAAATTCCGTTGCAAATTTTTCTCTAGGGTGTAATCTCTTAAGTGACTTACTTTATAGAGAGGCACGCAATGGAAAATTTTCCCACACATGGTTGTTAATTCTCATAATTTAATTAACTATGTGGAACTAACATATACTCTCACTCTCACAATTTGTGTGGGGAATAAATAGTCTCACAAAATAGTCTCACAAAATAAATAAATATAATATTATAATTAATAAAATGAATAAATATTATTAATTTCTCTGTATTCATTATTGCTTTTATAGCAGCTCCTCCGGTAGATATTGATGGTGTTCGTGAGCCCGTCTTCGGTTCTCTTCTTTATGGAAACAATATTATATTTTGGTGCCATTATTCCTGCCTCTGCAGCTATCGGTTCACACTTCTATCTCATTTGGGAAGTACCTTCGGTCCATGAATGGCTATACAATGGGGTCCTTACGAGCTAATCATTCTACAATTCCTACTTGGTGTAGCTTGCTATATGAGTGGTGAGTAAATTTTATGAATGAACATTGTTATTATATAAAAAAAAAGTTTATTATATAATTAATATTATTAAAGAGATAAATCAATACAGACATTATTTAATATTTAAAAAAGACTCAGTGATAGATAAAATGTGAAGAACAACAAGGGATCATGCCATAAAGAATTCATACATAGTCAAAATGATTTATTTTAAAATGTATAATACAGCATCCAAACTATGTTGCAAATCTACGAATGGTACGAATAACTGTATGCGCTTTAGCCTTATAAAGTAAGTTTCAGCAAGTTAGATGTGTTGGTAAATCATTAAAAAAGCACTTTAATATTTGGTTGTTAAAAGATTATAAGATGAATTAGAATACACATTTACTTAAGATGAATTTATTATTGATTTTTAATTATTAAAATATGTTAAAAAGTGTATGAGGTTTATTAAAAAATTTATATTTTAAGAAATAAATTAATATAGGTTTTTAAAGGTGTAAAACATTTTAGAGCTGAAAGATTTGAAAAAGGGTTTGTATTTTAAAAAATTTGATTTTTAAGTTCTGATTAAATAGGAAGATGAGATTAATATTATATAGATTATAAAAAATAAATAGCACATCTTAAGTTTTAAACATATTTTAGATAGGCAAATATTATATATATATATTTATGGGAACAATGTATAGGGGTTTATTTGCTGCTCACAACTTACAGCACTCAACCACTTGAGCTAGCCCACGCAGCTATTATATATTTATTATTATATAAAAAAAATTTAGTTTTAAATTTTAATTATTAATTTTTAAATAAAAAATTAAATTTAAAAAAAAATGACAATATCATTTGTAAGTTTAGCACTAAAAATATTACACATCTCCCCCATCTTTTTTATACAACTATATACTCACTTTTTTTTATTTGATTATTACTTTAATCACAAATTACTTGATAGTTATATTAACTATGCTTATCCATTATTTCTTATTTATATTTGATTATTATTTTAATCACAAATTAATTGATAATTATATTAATTATGAGTATCCATTGTTTATCTTTTGAGGTGCAAACCTCTTCTTAAGTATTGCACTCAAGGAGCTATCACTTTTGATGTGTCCTATATATAGCCATTGATTTGATTCAAACTAAAAGAACATCTTGTTATTTAAGGTGGACATATAATATTTTTATTATTAATATTTAATATTATTTATGACGGACATATAATATTTTTTATATTTTTTTATTTTGTTAAGAACTAACATTACAACATCTACCCCATACATGGTTTTAAAACCATGTGCAATGCCCTCATAAAACCATGGGTTGTTTAGGAGGCCTTGCACATGGTCTTAAAACCATTTGCAAGGCCCTCCTAAACCAAGTACAATAAAACCATGGGTTGCACATGGTTTTAAAACCAAGAGAAAAGCCAACATTTTTTTTGGTGATAATTCAATTTTTATTTTTTTATTGTTTTGTTAGGGAGGAACATGACAACATCTCCCCCATATTAGGTTGTTTTTGTGGCCGATATTTATTTTGGCGTATAATTAAATTTTTTGATTTTTGATTATTTTGTTAGTAACAAACTTTACAACATCTCTCCCATGCTCGGCAATATTATTTTTGGCCAACATAATATGGAGAAACGTTACAAGATCTCCCTCATGACAAACGTCACAAGATCTCCCTCATATTGGGTTGTAAAGTGCTTCTCGACGCAATGATACTATTGGAAAGTTGTACATATCTAATCAATCGTATAATCTCTTATTAGTCAAATATATGAATAGTTAAAATAGTTACAAACCCTTATAAGTCAATGCTCGAAGGGTAGGTGACCCCTGGGATAGAGGCTCACCCCGGTGTGCTTTGGGATATCTCGGCCCCTGCTAAGTCACAAGTTAATGATATACCTGACTTGCAGGTTGTTGGATATACTCTTGGGAGGTTGTTGTTCTCATGGTTTTAAAAAAAATATCGTCATCCATTTCGTTCTTTATATAAATCCACTAAATTATATTTTAAGAGAGCTATGATTTTAGTTGAATTAGAGTTAAATTATAGCCATAGTAATATATTATATTATAACATTACTAACATATTATTTTTTTCCAAAGAAAAAGTGTCGCATTTCATTATTGATAGCGAGTCACATTCTTCATAGCCTATAGGGCTAGATTACATTGATATGTCCCAGCATGGAGGAAACTTTTTAGTTTTGTACAATCCTTTACAATAAGCAAAATGATACATCACATATTTTCATCTAGTTTTACAACAATAAGATTGCATAAACACATTGTCTCAATCAAAAAACAGTTCCCTTCAAAATAACAAAATGACAAATCGCTCAGTGTGCTTGTAAACCAACATTGAAGGCTCATCTAGGGCTTTTGAAAATAATAACACATTATACAATTATTCATCTTCACACAAACACAAAACCTGGTTGATATTGATGGTGTTCGTGAGCCCGTCTTTGGTTCTCTTCTTTATGGAAACAATATTCTATTTTGGTGCCATTATTCTTGCCTTTGTAGCTATCGGTTCACACTTCTATCCCATTTGGGAAGTACCTTCGGTCCATGAATGGCTATACAACGAGGTCCTTACGAGCTAATCATTCTACAATTCCTAGTTGGTGTAGCTTGCTATATGAGTCGCGAGTAAATTTTATTAATGAACATTGTTATTATATAACAAAAAAAATTATTATATAATTAATATTACTAAAGAGATAAATCAATACAGACATTATTTAATATTTAAAAAAGACTGAGTGATAGATAAAATGTGAAGAACAACAAGGGATCATGCCATAAAGAATTCATACATAGTCAAAATGATTTATTTTAAAATGTATAATATAACATCCAAACTATGTTGCTAATCTTTTTTCAGAGGAAAAAATACCAGTCTTTGTTATTCAATAAGAATCAAAAGACATCTTAAACAATAACCAACTTTCCTGGCAATAGAAAGCAAGTATGTAACCACATCAAAGCAAGACAGAATAGTACTGAACATTCATACAACCATCCCATAGAGTAGGAGCACTAAGTCTGATCATAGCAGACTTATCTCATCATCCCTGATAATATAGCTCAGAATATGCAGATAATATCGAGAGTGATCATCAAACAAACAGATCCTAAGCAAAACTTGCCGGCTGATAGTCTCTAACAAGGCAGATATAATATAATAGATATATCAATCACTGAGTGCCAATAAAAAGAAACAGAAGCTCAGCACAATCTAGAAAAGCATAAATTGGCCTCGATCTATGATCAATCCTTCCAGAGATTCAAAGAAGATTCCAGAACCCATATCCAATTTCAAAGCCTGTTTGGAGAGACCATCTGCCATCGAGTTATGCTCACGGTATATATGTTTGAAGATCACAAGAGGGGCATGTAACAGCATAGAACGTATATCATCACACCAATGATTCAGAGATGGAACATTTAGTGATGTGTGTCTGTTAAGCCAAGAAATAGTAACAAGTGAGTCTCCAAAAATCGAATGCATGGGTAAACCCATCAGCTTACTCACTCTCAAAATAGCCCAAAGTGCCAATAATTCAGCTCTGGTATTTGAGCTACTACCATAGCCCATGGAGAAGCTAAAGAAATGATCAATATTTAGAAAGATCACAAACCCATATGCTCAGCAGCTGCCTCGTCAAAGAAGCCACATGGAAAAAACTATGTTGCTAATCTACGCATGGTACGAATAACGGTATGCGCTTTAGCCTTATAAAGTAAGTTTCAGCAAGTTAGATGTGTTGGTAAATCATTAAAAAAGCACTTTAATATTTGGTTGTTAAAAGATTATAAGATGAATTAGAATACACATTTATTTAAGATGAATTTATTATTGATTTTTAATTATTAAAATATGCTAAAAAGTGTATGAGGTTTATTAAAAAATTTATATTTTAAGAAATAAATTAATATAGGTTTTTAAAGGTGTAAAACATTTTAGAGCTGAAAGATTTGAAAAAGGGTTTGTATTTTTAAAAAATTGATTTTTAAGTTATGATAGATAGGAAGATGAAATTAATATTATATAGATTATAAAAAAATAAATAGCAAATCTTAAGTTTCAAATATAGTTTAGATAGGAAAATATTATATATATATATTTTTATGGGAATAATGTATAGAGGTTTATTTGTTGCTCACAACTTACAGCACTCAACCACTTGAGCTAGTCCACCCAGCTATTATATATTTATTATTATATAAAAAAAAATTAGTTTTAAATTTTAATCATTAATTTCTAAATAAAAAATTAAATTAAAAATATAAATAAATGACAATATCATTTGTAAGTTTAGCACTAAAAATATTACACATCTCCCCCATCTTTTTGACACAACTATACACCCACTTTTTTTGTATTTGATTATTACTTTAATCACAAATTACTTGATCGTTATATTAACTATGCTTATACATTATTTCTTATTTATATTTGATTATTATTTTAATCACAAATTAATTGATAATTATATTAATTAAGAGTATCCATTGTTTATCTATTGAGGTGCAAACCTCTTCTTAAGTATTGCATTCAAGGAGCTATCACTTTTGGTGTGTCCTATATATAGCCATTGATTTGATTCAAACTAAAAGAACATCTTTTTATTTAAGGTGGACATATAATATTTTTTATTATTAATATTTAATATTATTTATGAGGGACATATAATATTTTTTATTATTTTTTATTTTGTTAAGAACTAACATTACAACATCTACCCCATACATGGTTTTAAAACCATGTGCAATGCCCTCATAAAACCATGGGTTGTTTAGGAGGCCTTGCACATGGTCTTAAAACCATTTGCAAGGCCCTCCTAAACCATGCGTTGCACATGGTTTTAAAACCAAGAGAAAGGCCAACATTTTTTTTGGTGATAATTCAATTTTTATTTTTTTATTGTTTTGTTAGGGAGGAACATGACAACATCTCCCCCATATTAGGTTGTTTTTGTGGCCGACATTTATTTTGGCGTAAAATTAAATTTTTTGATTTTTGGTTATTTTGTTAGTAACAAACTTTACAACATCTCTCCCATGCTCGGCAATATTATTTTTGGCCAACATAATATGGAGAAACGTTACAAGATCTCCCTCATGACAAACGTCACAAGATCTCCCTCATACTGGGTTGTAGAGTGCTTCTCGACGCAATGATACTATTGGAAAGTTGTACATATCTAATCAATCGTATAATCTCTTATTAGTCAAATATATGAATAGTTAAAATAGTTACAATTCCTTATAAGACAATGCTCGAAGGGTAGATGACCCCTGGGATAGAGGCTCACCCTGGTGTGCTTCGGGATATCTCGGCCCCTGCTAAGTCACAAGCTAATGATATACCTGACTTGCAGGTTGTTGGATATACTCTTGGGAGGTTGTTGTTCTCATGGTTTTAAAAAAAATATTGTCAACCATTTCGTCCTTTATATAGATCCACTAAATTATATTTTAAGAGAGCTATGATTTTAGTTGAATTAGAGTTGAATTATAGTCATAGTAATATATTATATTATAACATTACTAACATATTATTTTTTTCCAAAGAAAAAGTATCACATTTCATTATTGATAGCAAATCACATTCTTCATAACCTAGATTACATTGATATGTCCCAGCATGGAGGAAATTTTTTTAGTTTTGTACAATCCTTTACAATAAGCAAAATGATACATCACATATTTTCATCTAGTTTTACAACAACAAGATTGCATAAACACACTCTCTCAATCAAAAAACGGTTCCCTTTAAAATAACAAAATGACAAGCCGCTCAGTGTGTTTGTAAACCAACATTGAAGGGTCATCTAGGGCTTTTGAAAATAACAACACATTATACAATTATTCATCTTCACACAAACACAAATATCTATTGTCTGGTGTAAAAACAAAATATACAGTATTCCTCGACGATAACATAGTAAGCAAAAATAATAATGACAACCCAAAACATATATTAAACAAGTGGAATAAGCAACAAAGTTGCTTAGTACTTGCCTCCTAAGAAGAGATTGAAAATATATAGCAATAGGATAATTTTGCTATAAAAATATATGATAAAACAAATACAATTACAATTTGAAAGAAATTAAAACAAAAATGAATTAAAAAATGTCCATTTAAATACGATAAAGGTTATTGCAATGTAGCATAAAACAAGCATATTCAAGCTTCCTTACATACTTCTAGTAATATTCTTGACTTATGTTATAAAAATATGCAAGTTTCTTTATAGACTAGCATAAATAGGAAACACCCCTCCATAAGAGG
>LPNX010110642.1:154134-172379 GCA_001517045.1 Pseudotsuga menziesii | reverse complement strand
ACCATAAGGGTTATCTATTAGACAATAGTTACTGTAGGAGTCCTTTTACAAAAATATATAAGCATTTAGTAGAGAGATCTCTTCCAAATCATGCTTTGTTGTAGGCTTACTTTCACATTTAAGAACAACTTGTTTAGCCAATTAATTTCTTGACTTGTTGAATTTCTTGTAGACATGTAAGAGGGTGGTTTGTTGCATCTTTGATAGGAGCCTCGATGCGGACTACACCCTTTCCTATTAAGACATATCTGATTATGACATGTCTGCTTGCTCTTATTCCATGTGATCCATCAAATGATTACCTAGGAATAACCAAACATAGACATCATTCTAATCCATATATCCTAAGCAATTTTCAAAAGTGTGTCCACTATTGTAAGTTCTACCTTGTTGTTGGTGGAGTGACCCAATCCTAGAGTGAAGGACATTTTTTTCCCATTTGGAATTTGTAACCAACCTTCAACCCCACCAGGCCCCGAGTTTCCTTATGGAACAACGTCAAAATATCTACAAGGCATTGTTTAATCATAAGCAAGATGATTCAAGTATCTCAGAGATTTAGTCAATTTTGATATGATGGCCTTCAGTCTATAAAATATAGGATATAAGTAGGTTTTTTTTTTAAATATACTTTCATTGTGTGTGAGCCAAACTAATCAAATAATTTACAAACCCGTGCCTTTTTCCTCCTCCTTCATAGTCCTAATCCAAAATAGTAGCACCTCATTGATGTTGTCACCTACCCAAGTGATTTGTGACTTGGTTAAGCTCCTTGAATCCACCCAAATTTCCTTAGTGAAATGCCAATGGAGAAAAATATGAGCAATTGATTCCTCCTACTCCCTGCATAGATTTGATTTTCTTGGGCCCATCCATCCTCTTCACCTTAACATGTCCTGGGTAGGGATTGATTACTTAAGCGTTACCACGCATGAAGAATTTTTTGTGCGGAGCCTAGGATTTCTGTAATAGCTTCCACCACCATAGAACGCATTTGTGATTTCTAGGTGGTGCATATGAAGACCAAATTTGACACTAGAATGCCCCTCTTTGAATTTCCTTCCCATAACAATTCATCAACTTCGTCTATGAGTTCAATGTTAGCTTGGATGAGAGAATACATGAATGTTGTCCAATGATTTCCTTCTATATCGTGAAGCCCAATGTCTTACGAAAACACCAATCTCTATGTATCATTAGCATTACCAATTACCAGTTGATTGAGAAAAGAAAGATTGCGATTTTTCAAGACATATACAAGCTAGATTAGAATTATATAATCTACATATTTTCCTGTCCATTAATGCGTTCTAGGCCTGATTTTTGTGTCATCACCTACCTTCCAGCATAAGTGATCTATAATAACCTGCAATGAGAGCACTAAGTTCTTTCTTAAATTTGAACTCGCGAATGCTTTTTTATTGGGTTTCTCAACTAGTCAAGGGATGCATTATCAATATTCCTTCTGTATAAATTGTAACATACCCAAATAATCTTGCTAAAATGCATATGATTTTTTTTCTTTCACATAAAACATGGGCCATGAATCTTCCTATAACATTCATGAATATTCCTATAATATATATATATATAATTGGTTAATAATTTAAATATTGGCAAAAATAAGTTTAGATCACCAAAGTCATGAGTGTTTCAATCCATATAAGAAAAAGAGAAAAGACCATAAGGGCTATTTGTTAGATAATAGTTACTCTAGGAGTCCCTTTACAAAAATATTTAAGCACTTGGTAGGGGGATCCCTTTCAAATCATACTTCGGTGTATGCTTACTTTCATATTTAAGAACAACTTGTTTAGCCAATCAGTTTTATGACATGTTTAATTCCTTCTAGATATGTGAGAGGGTGGTTTGTTGCATCTTTGATAGGAACCTCGTTGTGTACTACACCCTTTCTTATTAAGACAGATATGATTAAGACATATTTGATTTCTCTTATTCCATGTGATCCATTGAATGATTACCTAGGAACAACCAAACATAGACATCATTCTAATCCATATATCCTAAGCAATTTTCAAAAGTGTGTCCACTATTGTAAGTTCTACCTTGTTGTTGGTGGAGTGACCCAATCCTAGAGAGAAGGACATTTTTTCCCATTTGGAATTTGTAACCAACCTTCAACCCCACTAGGCCATAAGTTTCCTTATGAAACAACATCAAAATATATACAAGGCATTGTTTAATCATAAACAAGATGATTCAAATATATCAGAGGTTTAGTCAATTTTGATATGGTGGCCTTCAGTCTATAAAATATAGGATATAAGTAGGTTTTTTTAAATATAATTTCATTAGGTGTGAGCCAAACTAATCAAATAATTCACAAACCCATGCCTTTTTCCTCCTCCTTCGCAGTCCTAATCCAAAATAGTAGCACTTCATTGATCTTGTCACCTACCCAAGTGATTTGTGACTTGGTTAATCTCCTCAAAGCCACCCAAATTTCCTTAGTGAAAAGCCAATGGAGAAAAATATGAGCAATTGATTCCTCCTACTCCCTACATATATTTCATTTTCTTGGGCCCATCCATCCTCTTCACCTTAACATGTCCTAGGTAGGGATTGATTACTTAAGGGTTACCCTGCATGAAGAATTGTTTTGTGAGGAGCCTATGCTTTCTGTAATAGCTTCCACCACCATAAACCGCATTTACGATTTCTAGGTGGTGCATATGAAGACCAAATTTGACACTAGAATGCCCCTCTTTGAATTTCCTTCCCATAACAATTCATCAACTTCATCTTTGAGTTCAATGTTGGATTGGGTGAGAGGATACGTGAATGTTGTCCAATGATTCCCTTCTATATCGTGAAGTCCAATGTCTTATGAAAACACCAATCTCTATGTATCATTAGCGTTACCAATTACCAATTGATTGAGAAAAGAAATATTGTGATTTCTCAAGGAATATACAAGCTATATTAGCATTATATAATCTAGATATTTCCCTATCCATTAATATGTTCTAGGCATTATTTTTGTGTCATCACTCACCTTCTAGTATAAGTGTTCTATAATAACCTGCAATGAGAGCACTGAATTATTTCTTAAATTTGAACCTCCCTAATGCTTTTTTATTGGGTTTCTCAACCAAGGGATGCATGAGCAATGTATTTTGGGAACAAAATTTATTGCTAAATACCTTTTCTACTGATTAATTTTGAAGCACCTTTTGTTGCTAACACCCTACCAAAATACTACAAATGTTTTTTACCCTAGTACCCAATATCTTTTGATATGGCCACTATATCCCAAGAAACCAATGCCATGCCTACCTATATATACGCTCATTTCCATAAAAATATGAATAAAATCCATATAATATGAGATAAGATGTGAATTGGTATGGCTACAAGTGATATCCAATAGATTGGAATGGCATGGAGGACACTCTTGATCATTATCAATATTCCTTATCTAGAAATCCATTAAGGGATCTAGTGATTTAAGGGTTACCTTCACACAATCCACCAACCAAGTCCATTCTTTGATCCCATACTTGTTTGGCTTTAGATGAAAGACCATATAAATTAGAATTGAGTCAAAATTTTAAATAGTTTAGGGGAGGAATTTTATAATCATTTCCCACTGGAATTTAAGAATGTTATTTAAACAAATAAAAGATTTGGCTTTAGTATTTCCATTCCTTAATATTTGCAGAAAATATCCAAAGTTCTGGAGAGGAATTTTGCTTCCCCCATGGTTCCATTCCCAAAGAGGAGAATGGAGCCCATAAACAATAAGAGAGTGAGATGAGTGGAAGGGAAGAGTTTTATCCCTTCAATATTACCAACCCTAAAATTATCTCTTGACATCCTACTGAGACCCTCTATCACTAATATAAATAAGAGGGCAGGTGCGGGTGGTGGTGGAGAGAGAAACCTTGACAAAGAACTCAAGAGATAGGGAATACAGGAGAGGCATATCCATTGGTAAGAAATACTAAGTAGGGAGAAGAGATGTAGGATTCAATCCATTTTATGAAAGGATAGGAGAAACCAACCTAGAGCATATTCACGCAAAGTTAAATCAAATTAACTCCATCGAAATATTTATATAGGTTGATTTTGGAGACAAAATCCCTCTTACTTTGTGTTTGTACAAAGTGGAGGAGGTCCTGGGAAAAACTAATAACATCTTGAATATCCTTGATCCTATGAAGGAAGACCATTTGTTCTTGGGAGATATGGGTAGGTACAAGAGGTTTAATTCTAAGAGAAGCAATGTTGCAGATGATTTTATACAGATAATTGCAAAGAGAGATAAGATGGAAAGATTCAAACCTAGAAAGATTTGAACCTTGAGTTGCTAGGGAGAGATTGGGGTGTTCAAGCCTTAGTTTTATGCTTCCCCTATCCAATTTGGGAAAGTTGTTTCTACAACGAGAATACTTTGAAAATATTCCCCATATGGTTGAGTGTAAAGGTATTTGAAGTGAGCAACTCCTACTAATATAATATCATACAAATATTCACATTAGAGCCCCCTGTGGTCAATTATCCACTAGCTGTATTGTAGGATTTCCTAGATGATTCTTTCTTGTAAAAGAAAGTAGTGATTTGATAACCCTCTTCTAACCAAATCACCTAACTTTTCATTCTCCAATGAGCCTCCTCCCAAGCCAGTAGGCATGCTTGTTGGGGTTCCAATCAATTCAAATCTTCTAAGGCTCTGTGAGAGGGAGCATCAATACCTACCTAGCTATACAGGGCTAGTATCTCCCCTTCTATCAGTTGAATAACATTTACAGTGTTCCCAAAATATTTTGATGCCATTTTTTATTCTTTTATTTTTAAGATATTTCTATCGAAATCAATCATTATATATCTTTGATCTGGTGTATGGGGGTGCCATGCATATGCAGTTTTTTGGACGTAGTCCAAATGAGTCGACCAATGAGAGATAAATTTGAAAGGAGCATATGATCAAGGGGGGATCGATGGTAGCTCCAAGGTTATTGTTGCATGGTTCAATCCTCTAAATGTATGGACATCCATTTGATTTATTTGAAAGAAATCTAGAATTATAGCTTTAATTAAGAATATGTCTAATCTCTTATCAATATATTCATTACCTTTATGTTTGTTGCTCTAGGTTTCCATTCGTGAGATAGGTTCCATAGCTATCAACTATTTATACTCGAATAAATATAAGTAGTCTTCTGATGGGTGCGATCGAGTGCTTTGTCCCCATTTTTTTGCACCAAAGGCAATGAGATTTAGATCTCCCCCAACGATGAGAAACGAATATTGCAACACACCTCAATTTTCTAAATCGTACCACAATTATTTCATGTTGTACAAATACCCATACACATTGAGTAGGTCCATTATGACATTTGTCTCTTGTGATATTAATGAGACAAAGTTAAAATAGATAGATTTTATATTGTTTATTGTATTAAATTCACCTCTCCAAGCTATAACAAGGCGTCCTAACATGCCAATTGCATTGACACAATCAAAATTTTAATCGGGGAGAGATTTCTTGAGAGATGTTATGCACATATGTTCTGAGATCATGGTTTCTTGAATGAATATGATTTGGGTTTTTGGAACATAAATGATTCATCTTAGGGATCTCATCTTGTTGGTCGATCCCAGGCATGTACTCTTGATATTCAACAATTTCATTTTGAAACCTCCTTTGAAGCTTCCATTGCTCTAAGAACCCCAATAACAGTTTGTTGTCTTCCTTATTGAAATTAAATGTTTGCTTGAGATATTTCCTTGGTCATGTTTGATATATTCCTTCATTTTTATTTTCTAAATCCACATAATGTATCATTTCCAAGCTTCTTTGGAGGCATGAGAAGAGGCCTTTAGTAATGGATGGATTTTCTTTAGATATAGTGCAATATCGATGTCATGATCAACCTAATAATAAGAAATATGATATATGAAAGTGATGAGGGTTCATGAAAGCCTTGGGAATTTAGGTATTTCACCCTCCACTTCCTCAATCTAAATGCGTTGAGCCAAGGGGTGATACATTGGGGGTGGGATGATAGATGGATTGAAAAGGAGAGAGGGATAGATGGAGGGGGTGGAGGGTGTGAAGGAGTAGGAGAAGGGTTTTTTATGACAAGGATCAACAAGGATGGTATAATTGTTTATGAAATTAGAGAATCCCATGCAAGTGATTCCTTCATCTTCTTGAGAGATCTAGATAATTCAATAGGGATCTAGTTTAAGGAGACGAGGGAAAAGAAGAAGGAAAACTAGAAGATGACAAATCTTTGTTGTTGGGATGAACTATAGAAGGGGAGGGTCCAATGGGTAGAGGAACTAGGGTTTACCTATGAGATGTTTCTCCTCTTCAATCTCCTCCATTCTTTTTCCAACAACCCTTCATGGGGAAACTATATTGAAGGTGCTTGATCTTTCGACCAACGGAAAGGGATATTCACGAAGCCCAAACATTGCTAGTAAGTGACATATCCATATATAATCCCTATTCCTTCTAGAAGTCCCTAGTTTAGGTACATTTCCACATAGACAAGTTATGGGTTTTCCATTTCCAAAGTGTGCCTTACAAATTTGTCACCAATTTGTTTCAAATCTTCATCGTCCAAAAATCCAATGGGATATTTCCATTTTTTCAAAATCCTCGTGGTCCAAAATTCCAATGGAAGATTTCCATTGTTTCAAAATCCTCATGGTTCAAAATTCCAATGGAAGATTTGGAAATTTTATCCCTATAGGAATCTTTATATCAATATCCATCTTCAATTGAACCAAATATATGGTATTTTATAATTGTATAGATAACATATTCTTTTTGGTTAAAAGAAGGAGAACAAGTACTTTAACTATCATGTAGTCAAATATGTGTAATAATGGAAATGAATAAGTAGTGTCTTTTTTTATCAAGACTCGATTATATCTGACAAGGTTTTCTCTTTAGATCTACAAGCATTTGTACTCCCACTAAACTCCCTCATGATGTCACGACTAGGAGGGGGTGGAGCTCCCTCCTGTCGTGATTTTGTTATCTTGCATCCTTCTTTTGCAAATCCATCATCTTTCAAATCATGTACAAAATCTCACCCCAAGGGAAAATATTAGACAAAGGTTTCTAAAAAATCAAGCTTTAAGACTGTATCAAAAGCCGAAGCAGCTCAGATCCCTAGTTCACCCAAGTATCCCATCAATCCATTGTCAAAGGGATGTTTCTTGAAAGCAGATTCGATCTTGCACTTGGAAGTAACTTCAAACAAGTTGAGTGCCTATCGGCAACATATGCAAGGCCATGCCTTGATATGTAAATTTCTAGGGTTATGAACCAATGAGAAGGCACTAATGGGATGGATTGGAAATAAATGGATTGGAAAAAGGAGATAGATCCCAAGTTGGAGTCAAAAGGATTGTTCATGGTCATTTTTCCAGTTTGGAGGAACACAAGCGTATGGTGGATTGGGGCCCATATTTCTTTAACAATGCAAGGTTATTCATGTGATACTAGAAAGACAACTTCAATCCGTAATAAGAATATTTTTCAAAGGCTCTTGTCTGCGTTAGATTATACTCTCTCCCTCATGAATATAGGGAAGAAGAAATCCTAATGGGCATCGATAACACTTTGGGGAAATTTATTAAAACCTCAAAGGAAACTAAAAGAGGTAGATATACATTCTTTGCTCACATTTGTGTTAATATGAATATATCCAAACCTCTTCTCAGTTTACAAGATAATGAATGGATTACAACCCTGGATTATGCACACATCCCCTTTAGATGTCAAAAGTGCCACAAGCATGGTCATCTATATCAGGGTTGTCTAACTTTAAAATATCCCAGCCTTATGCCCCCTCCTCAAAGGTAAACCCTAAAGGATTTTCCATAGTCAACAACAAACAAAAAGGTTTCTAAAACCCAACCCCATATTCCCTTATTCAACCCACACTACATCCAAATCGGTTTGACATTCTAGATGACACAAAAATGGCCTATGATAAGAAGAAAACTCTAGGTTTAGAAGGCTCGAACTCTATTAAGATACCTCCCTTTTTAGGTCTATCCAAAAGGAGGAAAATTGATCCAACTGAAGACAACACTATGGGGGAAGAAGATCAAGCTGAGATAGAAGACGACAAAGATGAACTTGAGTTAGATGACAAGGCACTGCAATCATTATATAAGCTAACAATATATGTTATCTCCAAACTTTCCCCTCATATCAAATTATGATAATCAAACCATCCCTTCAAGAAGCCATCTCTAAAGTGACCAAGCAATCTCCTCCCCCAAGCCCAACCAAAAGTCTCCTAGTATTCATATCTAGTCAAGCGATTCTGCATCCACTGGGAAGCAAAAAGACGCAAATAGGGGACGCAAAACTAACCAAGAAAAACTTGACAAGTTGAGAGAATGTAATATCCCTCATTCTCAACCCCTATTATTGTAATAAAGTATAATTGATGTAAACATGTGTATGTACTAGTTCGGGGTGAGAATCTCAAGGCCAAGGTCCTAGTAATGAATTTTGAAGTATTTTGATTTTGTATTAGAACAATGCGCAACTAAAGCATGGTGATTTTATGTGTATGATGTAGATTACAAATGATTAATTAATAAAAATAGACCTAGGGGATGAATGTGCAAGGAAATTGGATAAGGGGTGGCAATATCCACTATGGGTAGAGGCTAGTAAATCCATGAATACTGAGCGTCATCATGGTACCTTTGAGGGTCGGAAGGAAAGCAAGTTGTTAGTACTCGCTTATTGGCATAAATCCAATGTTTGTGAAGATGGGCTTATTATTATTATTATTATTATCTGTGAGTATTGCAAGACAATGCATTACTACATAATTTAGTTAAATTAAAATCATAAACATTGTATTACACACTGGAAGAATGTGTAGAACGTAAATGTTGAGGAAGGGTTTGCACTTCAAGTGATTTGATTCCTTTGGAAGCTTGGTAGATCCCCTTTTAAGATGGATCTATGCTATTTTTATGGTTTTCCAAGAGTTAGAGCTCACCATACCTTATTTGTCCCATTCCCAAAAGATCCAAGAAGCTTTAATTCATTTGTTTATAGATTTTGTTTTCAAGATCAAAGAGGCTCTCTGCATTCTGTTTACCTGTTCACTCTTGTAGATGAGAGCTATCTATACCTATAAACGTGTTATGCCTTTCCTTGCATACTATATTCATTACAAGAATGAAGGGCACTATCCCCGTTTTTCATTATCATGATTTGGACTTGATTATGTTGCTTGCTATATGTTTTATATACCACATAAAAAGCAGTGTCAACCCTACAAATAATTGTTTACTGTGTAAAATCTTTGCCACAGAGTATGGCAGGGCATCAACCCTCCATGATTTTAGATTGTTGTATATATATACCTACCTTTTTCTTGACAGAAGTAAGGATTTGTGTGTTGTATCCTTACTTTTGTTATAAAAGGTAGGGCAACCTCCTGAGAGTAGACGACCCTTGTGTTTATATTATCGCTTATTTATGCAATTGCATGAAGTGAGCAACATCTCTTTAGAGAGAAATCGACTCCAATTTTATAAATAATTCAATTATTTATTGTATCAGTAAAGGGTTCATGCTCTGCTAGAAGAAGCTAAACTCTATCGTATATAATTCAATTATGGAGTAGACCCATGCTTCGTTCGTTTGATTTGAAAGGAAAACGTTGGCTCAAACTAGCAAGGAAACCTGTGTGTACAAAGTCAAGCCCATTTCTAATTGTGTAAATCAATCCACTTGCTTATTAAAATTACTGTAGCTTTTGTATGTTGAGAATGGAAACCTTGGAACTAAAGGATCAACCATTTGTGTAATGCTCTATTGTGTTTAATAGTTAATGGAGGGTGTGTAGGGTTATTGTTTAGTGATCAAGAACCAAAGTTTGTGTTGCATGCCTATAACAGAACTCTATATCTGGTCATGGAAAGTTGAGCTGTATTTGCCAAATTTCAATGAGGATTTAATGGGAGGGACTCCCATTAGGGCCATTATCATAGTGAATTCATTATTTAGTTGAGGGGGCCTCTCAATTGAAAGAGTATAGACTGGACAATAATACGTACGATTGGGTGCAACATTAAATATGTGTGATTATGTTATGTTGCAATATGTTCAAACTATGTCTAATTCATTTAAGATGTATAAATGATCTTTATCTCTTATGTTGACGTTACTCATTTATGTTTTAGTGAATAATGAATCCATATGTTATTTCAATGTTTAATGTTTATGATGGTATAGAAGAGATTTGGAAACACGTAAATAATCAAGCTAAGATTTAGTAACTCGACGACATTGTCATCATAAGGTGTGTATCAATGTACTATTTTTGCACTGAGAGGTGCTCTACAGCCCACTATGAGGGAGATCTTGTAACATGATGTAACGTTACTAACATGTCGACAAAAAATAATAGTGATAGTGAATATTATGGGAGAGATCTTGCAACGTGATGTAAAGTTTGTAAAGTTTGTAACATGTCAGCAAAAAATAATAGTGATAGTGAATATTATGGAGAGATTTTGTAACACAAAATAAAAAATAATATCACTTTCATAACTTTATTTTTATTAATAAAAACTAATTTTTCTAATAGGCCAAAATAAATGTCCGACACAAAAACAATCTAATATGGGGGGAGATGTTGTAATCTTCCTACCTAACAAAACAATAAAAAAGTAAAAATTTAATTATCCGTAAAAAAAATATGTGGGTCAAGAAAAAAACACAAAATTGAATTATCCGCAAAAAAATGTTGGCCTTGCACATGGTTTAGGAGGGCCTTGCAAATGGTTTTAAGACCATGTGCAAGGCCTCCTAACAACCCATGATTGTAGGAGGGCCTTGCATATGGTTTTAAAACCATGTTTGGGGAAATGATGCAATGTTAGTTCCTAACAAAATAAAAAATATTATATGTCGGCCATAAATAATATTAAATATTAATAATAATAAAATTATATGTGGACCTTAAATAAAAAGATGTGTCTTTTTGTTTGAATCAAATCAATGGATACCTAAGAAGAGGTTTGCACCTCGAGAGATTTGATCCATCTCGGCGCTTGATAGAGCCTAGGATTTGGATCTAAGCTGGTTATAGTTCAGCAATTGTGAATGGAATGAATAAAATGTATAATGATTGTTAAGGGTTTGAAGGAATGCATATATCGGTAAATTGTTGTATCCCATAGAATTAATATGTGATTAAATGAAATCACGACATTTAATATTTATTGCATACTTCATAATAATTTGGGCATTAATTTCCTTTACGTTTCTTATAATAATTTTCTTGGATGGTAACGTTTATACTTTAATGATAGATAAAAGATTTGGACTAAATTAACATACTCATAATGTTAGGGGCTATGCAATTGTTGTTTATATGATTATGTGCATACTTAAATGATTTAACATATTTTCCATACACATATTAGAGGTGGTTTCTCATGTATGTATTGTGTAGAGGTGGTTTCTCATGTATGTATTGTGTAACCAAGAATTGTTGGTCATGACCTTAACTTGGGTCACCTCCAACATATAAAAGTAATATAAAGTTACTTTTAAATAGTTCTTTAAAATAATTAAAAAGAAAAATTAAATCAACTAAGTGAATTTTATATAATGTTAATTTCGATAACTTTGTTAATGATAAAATTATAAATGATATGTCATCATTCAGATGTTATGATTTATGACCCTTCTAGAGTAGATCATTATATTGATACTAAGAAATGTGTTTTTTGGTATGAGAATTGTTAAATGTGTTTTTTGGTATGAGAATTGTTAGGAACCATCTCAATATGAGGATAGTCCTTTATGTATAGATATGCAATGTGAACTTTAATACAACTCTTGTATGCTTCCAAAATTTGTGTTATTAATCAATAAGTGTACTTTAATGATCGATGTTATTACAAATGAGACTAAAGCCTTCATTGCATAAATATGAATCGTGATGCATGGAACTTTTGCCAATTGTCTTTATTGAGAATAATGTCTTACCTTGTTTACATTTAAAGAGAAAATTTTACACTCCGTACCCTAAAACGTATTATTGAGGGTAATGGGTATACCTCGTACCTCTTTTTTAGTCATTCTTTAAGAGACCAAATGTGCAATAGAACTCCTCCAAACATTTACATGCTTTTACTAGAAAGGATGCCAAACCTTCTCTCTAAATGCCAAAGGATCAGTCAGTGGCATTTCCATCCTTTGGAAAATAGATCTTATTATGTTATCTAATTTATTCTCCACTACCTTCTTTGTACCTGCCTCTTTCCATGTTCTTGGTTATGAAGCCTCTAGGGTCCTTACAAATGTCTATGGTCCTCCTACTCTAGCGGCCAAAGAAAAATTCCTTGACTCACCAAATCTAATCTGAGATCTCACCCATAACCAACATTAGTTCCTTGGGGGAGACTTCAATATGATAATTTCTACTCTAGAAAAAACAAGAGGAATGTCTAGGATAGACTCTACAAACAAATCCTTTAACTCTCTCATGATCCCAACCCTTCGCATGGTTAACATCAAACCTAAAAATGGAAAGCACACATGGAATAACAAACAGGGCGGCTCCCACCAGATTTCTTTCTGCCTGGATATATATTTTTGGTTTCCTCTCCTCTTGTCATCATCAGAATTTCCATTGAAGAAAACATCATCCCCAATGTTGGGTTGGATCAGCAGCCGATTAGTCTTGAAATCGATCTTGCAGACAATCCTCGCAAAAATCCCTTTAGATTTGAAATGTTATGGTTGGACTATCCAAAATTCATGGACTCTCTATAGCATTGGTGGGAGGAGGCCCCACAACATCATAAATCATCAACTACAACAATGTCTCAAATTCATTAAAGGAAAACTCAAGAAGTGGAACGAATATGTTTTTGTTAACATCTTTGAGGCCCGAAGAAAACTAGAGGAAGACATGAACTAAATCTGACAATAAGTGATTGAACATGGATATTCCGATCAACTCCTACAAAAGGAAAGACAACATTAATCAAAGAATGGCATAGGAGTAAACCCTTGGTGAGAAAATTCTTGCATTACGTGGCCCAAGGATGGTGGAAAAAAACTCCAAATTTTTCCATGATCCAATGATCCAATGCCTTCATTATAACAAAATTTCCTTCCTTTAAATGGATCAAGGTCAAAATATCTCCAAGCATGATGACATTGAGAAGGATTAATATCTTATTATCATAGACTTCTTGCTGAAGAAAACATCAATAGAGAAGCTGATATGAACAAAATTCTATAGCACATCCCCTCCTTAGTCATAGAGGAACAGAATGAAAGTCTTCTTTGGAAAATATCTCCATAGGAAGTGGAATATGAAACCATGGGAATTCCAACACAAAAATCCCTAGTCCCAAATGGATTCACTACCGACTTCTATCACCATTGTTGAAGGATAGTGCAATAAGATGATTGGGAAGTAGTAGAAGAATCCATATCTCGCTTAAATGTCCTACATGCCTTTAGTGCTGCCTTTCTCATGCTCATTCTTAAAGAATAAAATTATTCTCACCCGATTAAATTTCATCCCATTTCTCTTTGCAATGTTATTTCAAAATTATTACCGAAGTCATTTAAACATGCTCAAACCAATTCTTCCCCATTTGATTTAGGAATAGTGATCAAATATGTGAAAGGCCGCTAGATCTTGGATGAAATCATATTTGTCCATGAAACCATTCACACTCTCAATATCTATAATTAAGTGGGTATACTCCTAAAGTTATATATTTCCAAATCCTTCGATAAAATATCCCGACGATTCATCGAGCACTCCCTTCTGGCCTTTGGCTTCTCTCCTCTCTAGATTCATTGGATTATGGCTCTAACCTTTTTGTATGTCTTTTCTAATATGGTTAATGACTCTCATTTTGACACATTCTCCCCTTCCATAGGTATTAGTCAAGGAGACCCCATTTCCTCATTCCTCTTCATCCTTATGGTAGAACGGCTAGGTTGATCTCTATAGAATGTGGCTTAAGAAGTATACCTCTTCAACCTTCACCTTACTGATGATGATTTAGTTTACTCCCATCTCCAAATTGTTGACAATACCTTGTTTCTTTCCTCCTCCACCTCTGGGAATCCTACCAACCTTTATTGATGCCTGTGGGCTTGCTCTAAACCGAAACAAATAAGAAATTTTATTTTTAAAACTCCCCTAACTCTTCAAGTTATAATCTAAATACTACTCCTTTCCATTGTATACCCCTCCCTTCAAAGTATTTGGGAGCCACTCTCATTGATTTTGTTCTTCACCACCCAACCTAGACAAATATTTTAGCCAATCTAGAGAATCCCCTTTCTAATTGGACTTTCAGATCCCTTAATCAGACAAGACATCTTACTCTCTTGAAATTAGTGCTTCATAGTATGAGATCCTGTCTTTTCTCTATTTCTGCATCTCCTAAATCTATTCTCGACTAAATTCAGAACCTTCAATGAGCATTTCTTTGGGGATGATCCATGGGGAAAAGTCATAAATGGGCTTTGGTGGCTTTGCACAAGATTTGTATGCCTAAATTGCAAGGGTTCTAGGTACTCAGGATCTAGGCATTGAAAACAAAGTCCAAAATTCAAAAAAATGGTGGATATGGCTCACCAATATGTCCTCCCTCTGGGCTCATATTTGAAAGAGAAAGTACGATCCCAATACAAATCATCAAGACCTCATTTTCCTTCAAGGAACTAGTCTAAGATCTGTAATTTATGATGCAGCCTAGAAAAGCATATATATAATTCAATAACATGCTTTCTAGGAAATTTGGAAAGGGAAGATAGCTCTCTTTTGGGAAGATTCCTAGAAACAATGTTCTAAACTCATCAATTTCCCCAACAATGACCTTCTCCATCTAGGCACTCTCAACACCAACGATAAGTTGGTCTCTCAATTTTGGATTCCTTCGGCAAATAATCATCAATGGTGTACTTGGAAGGAAAAATCCCACTGGCCAAATCCCCCTCTTGAGTTCCCATGGGAAGACTTTTGGCATGACCTTCAATCCCAGAGACTCGCCCGCCATAATGGGTCAGCCATTCTTCGATGGGGCTATCAAAATCAAGGCACTTAAATCTCAAATAAGCATTCTCCCTTCTAGCCAATCAAAGTAATAATCTAGGTGAACGACTTTGGAAATAGATTTGGACTCGGTACGTATGGCTAAAGGTCTCAACTTTTCTCTAGCTAGTGGCTCTAGGGAAAGTCCTCACAAGGGATCGTATCACTAAGCAAGGCTTCAAGGGTCCCTCCAAATGTTCTATGTGTGGAAACTATTCAAAATAAATGGAGCATATTCTTAACTCATGTTCTTTTATCAACTCTCTATTGGATATAAAAGCACACACATCCAAACAACATGATCGTATTAGAGGAATTATTAAGGAAGCCATTGCAAACTGACGTTCTCATATTTCTGACAACAATATTTTTAACTGCATTTGGTAAAAAAATGTAGGATTCCTCCTTTGGGGAACATGGAAGAAAAGAAACAGGTGCATCTTTCAAGACTCCTCTCTCCAACCAAATCAAATATGGAAAAATATCCGTTCCAATATCCATGAAGCAATTCTCCTTAAGCCCTGGACTGCAAATGGTCGGGAAAGTAATCATGAAGACAAATCCATCCTTCAAGCCTAGGGCATCTCACCTCCATCATCTTCCTTCCTACCAAAGGTCACCCCATGCCCTTTAGCAAGCCCCATCTCTTGGTCCTCTCCAGACTCTACTTTCATAAAATTCAACTTCGATGGTGCAAGTAAAGGGAACACTGGGCCTGCAGGCTATGGCAAGATTTTCCATGAGAACAATGGTCACATTCTTCACATATGTACGAGCTCCCCCTGATTGACAACAATTATGTAGCTAAATTATATGATATATGACTTGCAACATCCAAATAACCAACTAGGAGGGTTACAACAAGCTCATCGTGGAAGGTGATTCAAATTAGTGATCCAAATCCTTTCCAAAATGCTCAATGGACCTGCCATCGACAAAGTTGATCCTAACTAGAGATAAACATCTAAAATAAATGGGCTTTCTTTGACTATTAATAATGAGTCGGTTCTAGTTTGTAACAATCAAATAAATAAATATATAAACCTCAACTCTATCTTATCTTTACAAACACAATACTCAGATAATGCAACCATTAAAAGTTTAATCGATATGAAACTTATCGGGTGTGTTCGTCATGGCAAAGCATGACTATGGGGTACGAATGTAGGTTTTGGTTTCGTTCTCTCTTTTCTCTACTACACTAGGTTATGCTGGAAAAAATAATGAAGGGATCCCATCACCCTTTCTTTCCTTACTTTTACTTAAATGTTTTATATGTAACTTATGTTGTTTATAAATGTTTTACAATACATAAGTAAACTTTTCAATTTTTCATAGCCATTTAATTAATAATTATTTTATTTGTCTTTTTTCCTTTATGCATATAACTTAGGTGATTTATATATTCCATATCTTCACATAAATATAATGGAGCTATTCCAAAAGTAAAGGTAGTACTTCTTACACAATAATTTGTATTTATTTCTTGTAATTACATATGGTTTTTTCCTTAATAATAATTTTTTTATTTAACAACAAAATCAAAGAAATTGATAGGGTGTAAAAGTTACTTAATCCCTTCAACTTAGGACTTAAAATTCTCCAACTTATGGCTTCTTATCCATTCACCCTCTTTATCCATTCATCCTCTCCCTAATGAATTAGTGCTCCAATCATTCCGTTAAGTCAAATTCTTCAATTTCTTAAGTCTACCCAATAAAATTACAACTTACAAAATCCATAAATCCATATAGTCCTTTTACCTCGAATTCTTTTACCAAAGTACCACCAAAAATATTACAATAGCCCTCACGCCAAGAAAACTGCCCTCCATATCGGGCTTGCCATGTATTTCATCGATGCATCAATCATTGCATCAGCATTATATCAGCTGGATGCCGCTTTACTTTACCTTGGAAAATGACAAGACCAGCTTTGAAGGAATCCACTGAAACAACCGCTTTCCTTCTTCCCTGTATCAAAATAAAAAAAATGCATAGTACTTCAAACTAACCGACAATTCAAATATGCATAAACGTACATCTATGGCAATGAACATTGTTACTGAAAATGACACAATGATGCTCTCTTACGTACATACTTGGGTGTCTAAAAATATGAAAGTGAAAAAGTTTTATATTAACTTGAATGAAAATTCATGAGAATGAGTTCATTTATAGTAATGGAGAATCTCAGTGTCAGCTAAAAACAGCCCATTCACATTCACAGTCAATATCAACGTCAAGCATAGTCAAATAATTTTCATGGTTGTTTATTCTTTTTTCGATTATAAACATCAACTTTACATTTCTCATCTGAATTCTGGGTAGTACAATACACCTCCAGACCAAAGTTCAAATTCAATTTGGTTACTTGATTGAACAAGGTGATAATGTTTCGTTGGCTCATTATATGTAGTGATATGTTACGTCATCGAATGTGGGGCTGTCATAGACAACACAATCAGGCCGGTGATAAAAATATTCCTAACTTTAATCCATTGTCATGTCCACCACAGACAAACTGATCATAGACCAGTTCCTTCCTTTGAAAGTTTCAAGTAAATTAGTTAAATTCTTAGCTGTACAAAGGACTGTGTGGACCAAAAAATAGATTGATGTAGAGAGAATAATGGAGGTTCTTTTTGCAGTCATTGTTCTAATAGTGTTTTAGTGGAAGAGTAGGTTAATGAGCAAAGTTCACGGATCCTTGCTTGCAGTATATTCGCAGGAATGATAAGCCTTTGAATGATATCAACGTCAATTTCAACATTATAGATCTTTTGAACTACCACTTTATCACCTCAATCCTTTGAATGGCTGATCTACAACGTCAATTTCAAAATTATAGATCTTTTGAACCACCATTTTATCTCCTCAATCCTTTGAATGGCTGATCCACAAGTATAAGTTCAGAACAAACAAGCAGCTATGATCACATTGCTGGAGCTTGCCTATCCATTAACAACATGGAAATCAACTCAATTGCCCCCCTAGTGATCATCAGCTTAGCAACTTTTATATCAATGTTTAATAACAGCGGCGTTGGAGCTCAGCTTCAAGTAGGTTTTTATGATAGAAGTTGCACTGCAGCTGAAAGCATTATTCAACAAGCAGTCTCCGAGGCTTTTGCACAGAATCCTCTTATAGC
>LPNX010110642.1:128871-142790 GCA_001517045.1 Pseudotsuga menziesii | reverse complement strand
CAACCTGGTTCCTCCTTCATTCAATCTTAGTCAAGTAACTCAGAGATTTGCAGTGAAAGGTCTAACGCAAGAAGAGATGGTCACTCTCTCAGGTGATACAAAAAATTCTTTCAACAAGTTCAAATTCAATTCTAATGGTTTTTCTTACCATAGATTCATTTAGTCACAATCAAGAGGAAATTTTAAATAGTTAACTTTTATATAAAATTTAGATTGAACAGTCTCAGGTAAGATAGATTGTTAGACTTTGACAACATATTAAAAGATTTTAGTTTAATGGATTAGTTTAAGTATATGAATGTTGTGATTTAAGAGGTCAATAGAGTATCCAATATATACCATCCCATTGAACATTTGTTGAAAAAATTAGACCTGGGCAGGTTGGTAGGTGTTCAATGAATATTTGTTATAAAAAGAAACTTGTGCAGGTTGGTAATAAGTCCCATAATGAGCATTTGTAGAAAAGTATACTTGGGCAGGTTTGGCAGGTGCTTGTGAGATGGTTTTAAGGTTTCTTTTAGGTGAACTAATTCTTCAATCAATCATTCCGAAAAGTGAATTTTATAATAGAATGAGATTTCTGTGATCAATGGAAAGAAAAATTATTAAAGTTCAGAATTCATTGATCTGCAAACATTTACATTTACAGGAGCTCACACAGTGGGTCGTTCACATTGTCTGGCATTCACGAATCGGCTTTACAACTTCAGCACATCCAGTGCACAGGACCCCAGTCTGGACAGTACATATGCTAATATCCTGAAGCTGAAATGTCGTCAAGGAAACCCTGATCCAAACACATTGGTGCCCATGGACAGCATAACCCCAACAATTCTGGATAATGGTTATTACAAAGAAGTTCTAGCGAACAGAGGCCTCTTTACTTCTGACCAGACACTGCTCACAGATCCTGCAACAGCCAACATGGTGACCCAGAATTCCCTGGATCCATTGCTGTGGAGTACGAGATTCGGCGCAGCCATGGTCAGAATGGGTCAGATCGGTGTACTTACTGGGACTCAAGGCGAGATTCGTCTCAACTGCCACGCCGTCAATTCTTGAAAGGCTAATTCCATAGTATATGTTTTAGGTAACATATAGGCATTTAGGTCTTTTGATTGTTGCAGGTTAAGGTTATAAATTGTTGCATTATAGTTTCAAACTTCATCATAAGCAATTTGTTAAAAATGTAATATTACTACATTTGTATTTTAATGATATGGTGTTAAGTTTTTAGATATATGATTTTTTTTAATATAAAATGAATATTTATCTATAAAGATATAGAGAGTTTATAAATGTAAGAATGGGTTATGTCCCTATAATTGGGATCTATTAGTTCTTCATTTAGTCTTGGTTGATTTAGTTAGAATGATAAAAAAAAAAAAAAAAAAGTCAAATTGGGTTCGTATATAAATAGATGTTTTGGATTGTGACATTTTTTAGGGTGGTATGAGAGTTGATGTGGATATAAAATTTTACATTTTTATTCTCTAGAATTTATATTTTGAACAGTTTATGTTTGAAATCTAAAAAAATATGGTTAAAGATATAAGGTAAAGTTTAGATTTTTTTTTAAATTGTTTATTAAAAATATAAAAAAATATCTTTTACTTAGTTAAAAAATTGGTTGAAAAAGTGTTGCACTTTATACATATATTTTTTGAAAATACCAAAACTTTTGAAAACATAGTAAAAAAGAAATCATTAACAATTGCAAATGAACAGCATTTTTAATCAAAATTCAAACAAGGTCATCATAATTGATAGACCAGTCCACAAAAGTCCCACTAAACACGTATAAAGCATAACATACTTATAAACCATAACACAATTTAAGTTTATTTATAAGGGTTACTCTACC
The DNA here is from genome assembly GCA_001517045.1 of Pseudotsuga menziesii. Taxonomy (NCBI): domain Eukaryota; kingdom Viridiplantae; phylum Streptophyta; class Pinopsida; order Pinales; family Pinaceae; genus Pseudotsuga; species Pseudotsuga menziesii. The sequence continues at coordinate 140,926 of LPNX010110642.1, read as the reverse complement.
TTATCAATTTAAAAATAAATGTAAGTGATTTGATTTTCCTTAATTACTAGTAATGAGTCATCTAATAGGTATCCTCACTGCTAATATAACAACACAAAATTTGCCATATTTAAAAAAAAAAAATTACAAATCTCCAAAATGGTAATGGCAGATAATATAAAAGCTCACAGCCACTTGATAAAGCATTATTCTCTCATTATTGGAATCATCACGCCGAGGGTTCAATTCCACTAGCAAAAACTCCTCGTGGCGAAAAAAAATGAATTATTCCACTAGTAAAAGATGTAAATAGATAGTTGTGAAACAAATCTGTAAATGCGTAAAGTTTTATTAAAATCAAACATAATATTTCTGAGATCTGGCAGCGTATATTTTGTTCAGTGTTAGCGTACATATGGATACAAAACAGGAATGAAACAGGAAAGCTTGTAAATAAATTCATAATGTATAATATAGTGTTTTCAAAAACAAAATCATGAATGGAGGTAAGAAACTCATAATGTATAGATAAAACATTTTTTTTCGAAGGAAAAAAGTCGTAAATATTTTATTTGCATTCAACAGATAGTCCAAAAGACCATTAACAATTAATGTCCCAACCTTCTAGCTGGAAAGTTCATACATGATAATACTCCAAAAAAGAGCTCATAAGAACCAAAAATAAACGAGAGGCATACACCCTAATTTTCAAAGGCTTGCAGCCACAACAGAAATATTCCAAACGCATATAGCCACCAAAAATTAATACCAGATTTACATCCTGTTCACAAATAGACCATTCCAAACAACATCTCAAAAATGAGAATCATATCTCTGCATCATATAACAGAAAGTATAGCTTTTTAGAATGATATCATTCCATACAAAGCTCCAAACCAAATGTTTAATGCATCAAACACTTAAAAAAAACTGCTAATATAAAGAGCAAAACTCAAATAACCCCACAAACTGCATAAAAAGTCTTAACAAATCAGTAAAACTCCATCCAAAACCCCCAAGACCCATTGATTCAGGAAATTAGAAAACTTGAAAAGTTTCCACAATAGCATCTGGGCGATGTTCCGTAATGGACTAGGATCCTTCCAATATCCTTCCTCCAGCTTTGGCCAAAGCATCTGCAGAAGAATTTATTTCCCGGTAGATATGTCTAAATGAAACAGAACCAAAACAATCAGCTAACCTGTTAACATCCCGGAGAATCATGGCTAGTTCTATCGGTACTTACCAAATGCCTAGTTAATGACTAACTGAGAATTACCGAAGATCTGTAATTTATCCAGTGAATTCCTTCGAGCCAAAATAAGAAGTAGCTTGAGGGCACATAATTCTGCAAAATTATTAGTACCCAGTCCTAGTTCGGCTTTAAAGGAAAAAAAGTGAACATCAGATAAAAAAAGCATACCTCCAGCTCCACAAGTAACTGGATCCCATGCTGCAGAACCATCAAAAAAACCCCAAGCATAAGTTTTATCTATAACTTCCACCAAAATGTTTCGGATCGAAATCATCGATTGCTTATGTGGGATATTCTTCAGCATTCCCAAACTGAAACTAGAAACATGTGCTAGAGAAAAGGATAAATCCTCAAAACAGGATAAATTCCCGGCCTTCCAGATGAACCATAAAACAATGATAACTAATGGTTTAAAATTTGCCACTTCCATATTCAAACACCAATTTTTAAAACAAGCTGTCACAGAATCTCCATTCGAGAGATTATTGAGTTTCAAATTATCCTCAATAATTAACTAAACATACTGAGTGAAAGGACACTCCACACCAATATGAAAATTGGTCTCACATTCCAGTTTGCACAGATAGCATCTATCAGGACCTTCACGGCCTTTCAATAAAAGTACATCCCATGTCAACGCTTTACCAGACAAGAGAAACCAGCAGAAAATTTTAGTCTTAAGAGGACATTTCAGCTTCCATAACACTTTCCACCACCAGAGAAGTTCCATATCCCTGTTCATAAGCTGAGCATAACCTTCTCTAGGTGAATACTTGCCAAATTTGGATAAATTCCAAACAAGTGCATCATCAACATCAGAAATCCTAACATGACTAGATTTGAGTATGGCTAAATAACCATTCCATACTTCAATCTCTACAGGATCAGTAAAACCAATAAACTCAACAGAAAACGATTGTTGAGCCATAAGTGCAGACATTCCATGAATTCCAATATCAGATAAACACTAAAAGCCAGCCAAATGTAATTTCTCCAGCATGGAAGAGGGTAAAGCATGTCTCCATGTACACCCTATCCAAGGATCTAACCCAATACGAACATAAATACCATTACCAATCTTCCATACCAAGAAATTTCCAATAATGTCAAAAGCCCAAAGGACAGCTTTCCAACATATTGAGATGTTCTTTTTCTTCTTAACAGGAGATCTTATCCATTCTGAATGTTCAATGGCTGAATGTATTTCTGAAAAGCAATCTTTACCCATAATCCCGAGCCATGAATGATATTCCAAACATTTTTTGCTGCTAAAGCCTTAGCAAATACAATAGGAACTTTAAGTCCCTAGCCACCCAAGGATTTTGGATTGGCCAAAATCTTCCAAGATGTCCAAGGTAAGCCATGAGCATTCTATTTTCCAGACCAAAAAAATTTGAAACAAAGCTTTCTGATTTTTTCAATAACCCCCAAAGGTATCCAGAAATGCATCCAATAGACAGGGATTGCCTCAAATACTGCTTTAATCAGTATCAACTTTCCTCCCTTAGATAACCAACGAAAGCTCCAACTGTTAATCCTTTTTTCAACCTTTATAATCAGCCAATGCCAATCTTTTAAAAGATATCTGCAAGGTTTGAGATGAAATCCAAGGTATTTCATACCATTTACAATTCTGTCAACAGGAAAAGTAAAAATATTCTGTAAAGTAACAACCTCAGATTCTTCCATACAAGAAAAATATAAAGTGGATTTATCATTATTAATCTTCATCCCAAATGCCTTGCAGAATATCATTAAAATATCATATAAAGTTGAGAGGGATTGTTCAAAACCATCATTGACCATAACTATATCATCCACAAAAAGAACATGAGATAAGACAATATCATTACCAAAAGATAAACCATGATAAGTCTCATGAGCTTTGGCATACAGAATAGCCCTGCCTAAACCTTCAACCACCACAAGAAACAGTAAAGGTGCCAAAGGGCATCCTTGTCTAAGTCCCCTACCATCTTTAAAGAAATTGGTTGCTACTCCATTAATTAGCAGAGAGAAGGATACAGAGGACAGACTACTCATGACCAAAGAAATAAAATTCCCTGCAAAACCTAATTTGGAGAGAATAACCCGTAGATAGGTCCAGCTAACATGATCATAAGCTTTAGATAAATCAATCTTTATCATTACAGCCTTTAAGGATTTAGTATGCATAGTATGCATTCCTTCCTGAATGACCCCCACAGCATCATGAATCTGCCTACCCGACAGAAACCCAAACTATTCACCAGATATACATCTACCCAAAACATTTCTGATCCGGATAGAAATAATCTTACCAATAATTTTGTACACAAAATTACACAAGGAGATCGAACGAAAATCCTCAAAAGATAAAGGATGGTCAATCTTTGGAATGAGCGCAAGAAAAGTAGAAATGAAAACCACATGTATCTTGCCACTAATCTGGGAAATCTCAATAACTCTCGAAAGATCCTCACCCAGAACATCAAAGAGACTTCTGTAAACTTCAATAGGAATTCCATCAGGTCCCGGACTCTTATCATTTTTGCTAATGGAAAAAATATGCTTGAGATATTGCAGATTAACAGGCTTCATGAGCTCACAATTATCATCCTCCGAAACAGACGAGGGAAAAAAACCTGCACTTTGCACAATCTCTGGAGGATGAAGGTCTGCTTCTTCCTTAAACAACACTTCAAAATGCTGAATCCCAGCCTCATCGATAGCCTCAGCACCTTCAACAAGATCACCAGAGTCATCATGAATTTTCCAAATAGTATTTAGGTTCTTCCTATGAGCAGCAAATTTATGGAAAAAATGAGTATTTTCATCACCACGAAGTAGCCATAATGCCCTACTTTTTTGTCTAGCCTCCTTTTCTCGAAAACATAAAATAGCTCTTTTACGGGATTCAAGCTCTACCAAGGACAATTTATCCTCCTCCGAAGTGAAACCATTGGTAGCCCTATCAAAAAAACTCTTCATATCATTTTCAATGTCCACCAGATCCTTAATATCTTGAACTTTTTTCTTCAGAGACCATTCAATGGTTAAATCTTTAATCCTTTTAAGATTCACAACAAACTGGGATGCAGGGGCTACCTCAGACAAGGCATCGTAAACCACCCAGGATCCTTTTAAGATTTCAACCAACTCATTGTTTTCCAACCAACAAGCATTAAACTTGAAAGGACAGTGTTTCTTAGAAGTGTTTGAAGATATTTGTAAAAAAACAGGTTGATGATCAGAATCTCCACCACACCCTATCCATTGCTTAAGAATAAAATGCCTATCTAGGAAATCAGCAGATAATAGAATTCTGTCCAATCTTTTGCAGATACTCTCAGATCCAACTCTACGATTAGATCGGGTTGGACTGGAAACCAAAGGGGCAACGCCAACAAGACCTAAACCATCTAGAAGATCAGTGAAGAACTCTGTTAATGCATCCACACGAGCGTTAACCCCCCAGATCTCAGACAACCCCAAGGAAAAATTTAGATCTCCCCCAAAAACCAGGTAAGGGCACTTGAAACAATCCATTCCCGAGAGTTGATTCCAGAAAAATTCCCTGTCCAAATAAGGCCCATAAAGATTTAAAAAAATTTAATCCAACTGCAATTCAATAGAATGCAGAACAACACAAAGACCAAAAGTCATGGCCCAGGCATTCAACAAAAGAAAATTACGAGTCTTCCACCCCACAAGAAGACCCCCAGATCTGCCCCTAGCATCGACAGATACAAATTGCCAACCATTTAACATTAATTCCAAATCCTTTACCAGCATACACCCTTCACACATAGTTTCTTGCAAATAAATAACATCTAAAGAACACATATTTCATTAAATTTAGAATTAAACTATGGATCTAGAATTTGAAAATAACCAAAACATTCAATTCTAGTTATGTTTTTATAATAAAAGGTTTCCAATTTTAATGAAATATGTGTTAAAGACTGTTTATCAATCAATCTTTTAACAGCTAGTTTTTTAGGTAGACTAGCCAAACCCCTGCAATTTAAGGTCATAAGGATCATAAGGGAATCTTTGGAGAGGCATACACAGCTCTAATTGCCTCAGATCCATCCTTCAAAGAATGATTAGAATTAACCAAAACCCCAAATCGTCCCTTAACAGGCATTTTAATCCCAAAAGGATCACGATCTAATCCAAATCCATCAATAATAGATTTAGAAACAGAACGAAGAAAATACCCCTTGCGCACACCGGACAATACCTTCGGAGGAGAAACAAACCCAAGGTCCCTTAAAGCAACCTTCTGAGCAGGATCAAAAGAAGAAACCGATTCAGAAATATCATTCTTATTCCCCCCTAGACCCTCAGCCAAAGTGGATAAACAAAGAGGTTTAAGGGTGGAAAAGGGAGAGTGTGATCCTTTGTCCTTATCACCAATCAACTGATGAGAAAAACTCAAATCTTCCGCACTCTCTACAGGCATCATACCCTCCTTAGCTTCCAAATTAGACCCACTCTTTTTGACCCTCCAAATTTTTTTAACAGAAACAGAAGATGAGTTCTTGTTGAAGGGAAGAGAACAATCATTTGCTAAATGTCCATAAACATGACATCTGAAACACCTAAAGGGGATCCCCAAATAGTCCAAAGGCTGATTGAATTCTGAATTTCCTTTTTTTATAACCAACTCAGCTGGCAGCCCATTCCGGAAGTCTAACAGGACTAATACCCGACCCATACAACAAACCCCAGATTGAAGATAGGAAAAATCAGTTTCTAAATGAGTACCCAAAGTATTACCCACCAATTTAAAGAAATCAACTGACCAGAATTCGAAGGGCGGATTAGGAAGTTTAACCCAAATCGGTAGATGATCATATCTTTCATAACATGGATCAAAAAGAGGCGTCCACCTTTTGATTAAAAGTCCAACATTGTCCCACCGCCAGACACCAGCCAGAACCAGATTAGCATCTTTCTCATTGAAAATTTTGAAAGCTATCCATCCTTTCAGGAGGAGATAAATTGCAGGTGGCACACTAATGACCTCTTTCCAAACCTTCGAAGCCCATCCATTTAAACTATCAGAGTTGAACTTACGGCCTCCAAACCGCCCAACCAAAGTTAGCGCATTAGTAAGGACGATATCGTTTAAGCCCACATCCTCGCCAACAATCATCAATACCGGTTTCAACATCTTCCTGACAGGCTTATGAGATCTCTTCTTGAATACTCCAGCCTCCTTCACCTCCGGTTCATCGACATCAGTCAGAGTTTCCATATTAAGACCCCGAACAGGAATCCCCATAAAAGGAGGCTCATCCAATTCAGTAGTGGCTAGACACCCCAAATCTCTATCCGAGCCACTTCCAAAACATGTCGACTCTACAGAATCCACAGGAGATTCCAACAAACAAGTGTTCGCCATATTAACCAAACCGTCACCCACAAGACCGGTATCAAAATCAAAGGCCCTAACAACACTAGAATGAACCCTCGAAACAACATTCCTCTGCAAACTAGAAACTAAATCCAAGTGCTACGTAGGTGAACTTGAGACAAACTGCAAAGCATTATTATCAAAACCCGAGACCAATGAAGGTTTGACACCATCAAAACCCTCAGAAACCACACAATGCTTAGGATAATCCAAACCTCCACTCATATCAATAGATTTAGAAATGTGCTCAAAAGCCGAAGGACAAGAAACCAACCTTGACTTCCTATTGTCCAGAGCGCCCCCAACCAAACAGGAAAGTGCAGGTTTACCAAGAACCTCGGCATGCAACATCAGGTCACCCATGGCCCCCGACAGTCACATTTCGACAGGTTGAATCGCAGAAACCCTCGGTTCAACTCCTTTATCAACAATTAAACTCTTCAAAAACCCCGACGAAGGCTTAACACGAACCTGTGAATAGTCCTCAGAATGCACGCAATACCCAGGGCATTTCTTACCTCCATCCAAAACATCAACCGCAGATATGCATGCTAAAGCCGGAGGACAAACATCTGAACATGACCTCCTACTAGCCGCCCCACCACCATCCTTACAAGAACTCTCAGGGATAAAACCAGCAACCGCCTCTCTCTGCAACGGAACTCCCATAACCCCGGGAGAAAACAACTCGGCAAAATGAATCATCGAAACCCTCTCATCAACGACGATACCAGCATTTAAACACTTCCTCATCCCCGGCGGAGTACGTGCCAAACATTTCGCCGATCGGAGGGACATAATTGCAAATCAACGTGTCAAGCAAATAAAAAGGTGATATAATCAATGAACTGACAAAGCAGCATCGAAGATCACCCCAGAATTAATAATTGGAACAAACCGAGGGAATAAACCAACAATCATTAAGAAGTGAATCGACCTCCAGGATCGCCCGACCAAGCGTCCACACCTCCCGATTGCCAAGCGTCTTACACTCGCGAAAACCTAACAACAAGGGTTATGGCCTAATCTCTCCTCAGATTTAGAAAGCCAAGCGTCGACCGAAGCATCCTCCAACAATCAAAGAGTGTGTTTTGTACTCAATAACCTCCATTATCTTGGTTCTAAAGGTTCTAAAGGTCCAAACGGATCTTGAAAATACCTACTTGCCTCACCAATGTATCCTATTTTACCATAGGAACAACATATGGTTATGGTAGCGAAGCATCATCATATAGATAAAACATTATAGTGGAGAAGTGATTTTGATTTGTTTTATATTGTTAAAAAATCAAAGTCAAAATATAAGAAAAAAAATATTATTATGAATATCAATTTAATGTGATAAAATTTCATAAGGGTAAACATCCACTCAAACAAAGTATTGAAATTCATTAATCAAGATTACATGACGAATTATTCGTCCTCTCAGCCTATCACATAAACTATATATCCCAACCATGTACTCTATACTTATAAAATAAATTACATGAGTAAAAATGCTGCAAGTCATGCGAGTTACAAAAAAAAATTCATTAAACAAATCTAGATTTATGTTAGTTGTCATTATTAACCTATATATATATGAGTTAGTATTCAAACAAAAAATTTATTAAATAAATAAACAGATAACTGTAATAAAGTTATTGATTTTACTTTAAATAATATAAGAAATTTTATTAAATAAAGAAACATTTGTAGAATAAAGTTATTAATTATTTTTTAAATAATATAAGAAATTTTATTAAATAAAGAAACATTTTTAATAAAGTTATTAATTTTATTTTAATTAACTTAAGATATGGTTTTTTTTAAATGATATAATAGAAAATCCAAGTAGATTAAGTTATTAATTAGGTCATTTTTATTTGAGATTTGGGGTGGACTATGGCGTGTGCTTTTTCATCTTCTAGAGATTTATTTTATGGTAGTTGTTCAAATTTAATTTCAAAATAAACAATTATTAAAAAAATGAATATAAAAAATAATTGGTAGCAATGCATGGATAATTCATCCCTAATGAATAGATAACCAACAATTCATCGAAGATAACTATAAGAATGTGAGATTATATATATATATATATATATATATATAGTTGATAAATGGATAATATGAAGAATAGCTAGGCATGGATAGCTCAAAGTTGAACCTGTTTAACAAGAAGAATATAATGAATAACAATATATATATATATATATATAGTTGATAAATTGATAATATGAAGAATAGCTAGGCATGGATAGCTCAAAGTTGAACCCGTTTAACAAGAAGAATATAATGAATAACAAAATTTTTGAAAATTTCTTCCATTCCATAACTCTCAACTATTTGATCCCTATGGGCCATGATCCAGCCACAAACTATGTGGGTGTACTAGTTTTATTTTTTGAGATTTTGGGATGGACAAGCATTTATGTTTTTTCTAAATTTCACAAGTAATTCAAATATAAACATAAGAATTATAGTTGATGAATGAAGAATTAGTTGTGTGACACATAACTCATTTTATTAGCTTATGAGTGTTCATCTACCACAAGTTAAGTGTGTTAATATAAAATATGAAATATTAACTTTTGTAATAAAAAACTAAATATATAAAAAATATTATAAAATGAATCATTTTTTAATAAAAATTATCAAATAATTAATTATAAGAAGAAAAGTGTTGAAGTCTCAATTACCCATAATATTATGTTATTATAAAATGACTTATTTATTAATTAAAATTATTAAATAGATAATTGTAAAATAAACATTAATGGTAGGAGAAAGAGTGTATGATATTATACAATAAAATGACTTATTTATTAATTAAAATTATTAAATAGATAATTGTAAAATAAACATTAATGGTAGGAGAAAGAGTGTATGATATTATACAATTAGAAAATGGGTTAGAAAATTGTATTATCTATTTATTAATTAAAATTATTAAATAGATAATTGTAAGATAAACATTAATGGTAGGAGAAATAGTGTATGATATTATACAATTAGAAAATGGCTAGAAAATGGGATAGATGAGTATTATATATATATTTTTTAATTTAAAATAGGATATTAAAGATATATTAAAGTAGCACACTCGCTTAACTTGTGGCTGGTGAACACAATAAGTAACAAGTTAAGTGTCACTAATAAGTTATCAGTTATATTTATTTTGGTCTTATTTTAAATAAATTATCTCTCACAAACTTCGAGTTATCTACCCATCAACTAAGAGTTATGCATGCATCAATTACCAATTAATATGCATCAATTATTTTTTATATTAATTTTTTTAATATTTATTTACCTTAAATTTATTACTACTTCACATAATTATTATTTCATTTATACAACGCATTTCACAAATTTTAACTTAAATAAAGTTTTATTATTATTTTAGTATAATTTATTTAAATGTTGAAAATCAACTTTTTCAGAGGAAAAAATACCAGTCTTTATTATTCATAGGAATCAAAAGACATCAATTACAATAACCATCTTTATGACGCTGTGAGATAAAACACATCACATAGACATAAGATGTAAACATGCTGACAACTGTCATCCAGAATAAAAGAAAAAAAGTCTGATCATAGCAGACTTTTCTCATCATCCCTGATAAATCAGGTCAGAATATGCTAAGTAAGATCGAAGATGATCGTCAAACAGACATTCCTGAGCAAGACTTACTGACTGAATGGTCTCATACAGAAACAGACAAAGTTGATCAATCAAATGCTGACAGTCAAAAGCTGAAAAACATATGGCTCAGCAACACTAAAAAAGAACCAATTGGTCATGATTTATGACCATTCCATCCAAAGTTTCAGAGAAATTTTCATATCCCATATCCGAATTCAGGGCCTGTTTAGAGAGACCATCTACCAGCGAGTTATGCTCACGGAATATGTGTTTGAAAATCACCGGAGGGGCCATTTGAAGCATAATTCTTATATCATTACACCAGTGCATCAGTGTAGGAACATCAAGTGCAGAGAGTCTATTTAGCCAAGATATAATAACCATAGAGTCGCCATAGATCAAATGCATGGGAAGACCCATCATCAAACTCACCCTAAGGACTGCCCAGAGAGCCAATAATTCTGCTCTAGTGTTCGTGCTGCAACCAACTCCCATAGAGAAGCTAAAGTAATGAGAATCATTTAGATAGATCACGAAACCTGAGCCACCTATATTCTTCGCAGCAGCCCCATCGAAAAATCCACAAGGATAGACCTTCAAAGGTTTACAACCAATATTCTGAATTTTTTTATAACATCGTCAGTCAATATATTGAAAAAACTAACATCAGTCAATATATTGAAAAAACTAACATTATTAAATATAATTTTAATAAAATATTTTACTCTATTCACTTGACCTATCATATAGGTTTGTTTTAATGAAAATAAAGAAATTTAAATGTAAATTTAAAAAAAAAAATTCCTAAACATAAATAAATTTATTTCAACTAAATTAATTAATTGTTTATGATGATGATGATGATGGTTAATGTCCCCTGAGACCAAAATTTGGTCTATCGGACCCTGAAGAAGAAAAGTAATTAGTTTGTTTTAAAGTGATATTTCTATGCTCAAAGAGCTTGGAGAGAAGCATCCCGAGCTTACTATAATTTTGACAAGCTAAACGGCTAGGAATGTCGGTATTGCAACAAAGATTATGAAACTGGGATCTAATGTGGGTGTATGCAGGGCACTCTAAGAGGAAGTGATTTTCATCTTCAATGTTCTTACTCTCACAAAGTTGGCAGATCCTTTCTACCCAAGGAGTTTTAGGGACTGTCCAACGACCAGTTTCGCTGTGGAGCTCATGCAAGTTCGTTCTTATCTTAGCTATATTATTTTTTTTCTTAGAACTGATTAAAACAGAGAGATAGTTTTGATCTTCAAGACTAGGGTTGATGACCTCCTTATAATATCTTAATTTTCTTTTGGCCTCTAAATCTTTCTCACACCACAATTTTTCTTTAAACTTAGCAGCAATAATATTTTTAAGGTTATTAATATTTTGCAATGCAACATTTTCATCGATCTTCCAGTGATTTAACCAAGATCTGGTAGGCTTTATACCACCCACGCTTGAGCCTTAGGTGATTTTGGCTGGAGTTTAAAGCTAACTTAGGGAGTCTATGGTCTCCCATGTTATTGATTTTGTTCTTGTACAACAGGAGTCTAGCCATGGCTAGGCTCTCGATGGGGGAAAGACCCACTTCTATAAGGAGAATAGGATAGGGTGTATTGTTTTTTATTTTGAGGTTGTAAGTTATAAAACGCTTCTGGATTTGCTCGATCTTTCTCCAAGATTCTCTAGAGATGCTGCAACCCCAAACCTCACACCCATACAAGATAACAGGAGTGACTAGAGTTTCAAAGAGGAGCTTCTTTTTATCCCACAGCACAAGGTTTGCA
>LPNX010110642.1:91817-126605 GCA_001517045.1 Pseudotsuga menziesii | reverse complement strand
GAACCTCGACCGAGGTATTTAAATACCTCGGTCGAGGTATTTAAATACCTCGGTCGAGGGTTTTTAAAGCCCGCAATACCTCGGTCGAGGTATTTAAATATCTCAATCGAGGTATTTAAATACCTCGGTCGAGGGCTTAACAAGCCCTCGGTCGAGATATTAAGAACTCGGTCGAGGGCTTAACAAGACCTCGACCGAGGTGCATTTTTCTGTTTTTGCCGAAATGCTCTTGCCAAAAAGTGTTACCCAGGTCTGTGGAATCACCCTGCTATGTAGGTTTTTCTATCACTAATGTCAGTAATTTCTATCCACATATACTGGTTGTAAGGGTCTTTTTTATAAAGCCTAGCATGGGGGGAGATGTTCTTCTTAATGTAAAAAGCTATACCCCCAATGCCTCTGCGAGAGGATCGCTTGTTCCAAGTTGACCAAAGCACAAAGCCATCTATGTTAGGGACCCTAGATTCTTCGTGCTCCCAAGTTTCAATTAACAAAATAATATCAACTTCATTAGAGATCCAGGTTAGCTTGGGGCCTTTGTTCCATGGAAAGCCCCGACAGTTCCAAGAAAGAATCTGGAGCATGTTGAATTGCTATTTATTACTATCTTTTTGGTTTCTATCTCGAATAACAGCTTTCCTATTTCTGATTATTGCCCATTTTCCTTCCTTCCTAGCTTCTTTTACCTTTTGAACCTCCTTTCTTAATTCTGCTTGATCTTCTGGAATGAGATATATTCCAGTTCCTTTTAGCCTTGAGGTTTTACTAAGAATGTCATGTTTTTTGTCAGTAGAGCTTACTTTTACCCGGATTAACCTTCCTTTATTCTCAGTTAATTTCCCCAACCTTGTTGCTTCTATTAGACATGTTGTTTCAATTTGTAATCTATTGCATAATTCTGTCTGGGTGATGGGGCCCAGACAGAATTATTGTATATAATATTGTAATATTGTATAGACATGTTGTAATATTGTATATAAATCTTTGTATATACAACTATATAATAATATACAATTAAAGGTTTGAAGTAATAAATGAGTGTAAAAAATCATTTATTTATTATGACAAAGGAAAGGTAGGTAGCTATATAATTTCTATATCATTACTTCTTAGTTCAATAATTAAATTATAGAAAATATAAAGAAATTATTAAAGAATATCTTTATTACATTAAAATTATTTTCATTTACACATGAGAAGTAAAAAATGCATCTAGGATGGAAAGATTTGGTATGGATAATAATAACTTGTTACTTATAACTAACCTAGGGGTACCTTGTGTTGGTGACCTTAGAAATCTACTATGATATATGTTATTCATACCTTAAAAATTGACTATGATGTATGCTATTCATATAAATCCAACAATTAGACTACAAGTTAGGTTTGAGTTTCCAACAATCTTAGGTTTGAGTTTCCAACAATCTTGAATAGAGTTTTATACAATAATATGCAAAATTAATTTGCATATATTTTGAGAATAATTTTTACAAGTTATAAATGCAAAGTGACTCAATGATTCAAAAATAAATTTACAATAAACCATTTATACATCATGTTGAATAAGACAAAGGAACTTATTTGTAACAAGCATTATACACATGTAAATCTACTATATATTAACAATTCACCATCAAATTGTAATTATTTGCAAAAGATATCACATCTAAATGAAGCTATGAAATAAAAAGGGTGGAGACTACCTCCAAAACTGCATAACAAAATCAACCTATTACAATACTACATAGTTTTATACAACTATACATCCACCATGAATCCTCTGATATCTATAAGATCACTTTGATCCCCCACTTTTCCACCTTCCTCTTGGCCTCTCTTAATCTTAGAGTAGGCATGCTTTTATAGCTTAGGCAATTCCTCAATTTATCGAATGGATTGAGCATGAAGGTTACATGACATAGTGCAGGGGATGGAAGAATATTATCAAATAGTAGTGAAATCCACAAAGTTTTAATAGCCAATGAAACCATCAATCATTCTAGTAAGTTAGTATTTCCCGCATCTGGTTAGATTGTAGGTTACCTTATTGCACTTTAGCACTCTATGATAATCATGAGATATAACACAAGGCATATGGGCATAATTTTTGTATCAAAGTTGCAAAATGAAACATGATTCTAGTATAATGGAAACATACACATAACTTAGAAAATTAAATGCTAAAAATGAAGAAAAGGATTTTCCTTTTTAGAGGGAAAAGGACGAGTAGAAGATAAGGATGGAGAACTATTCAAGTTAAGAAAAAAACCTAAAAGATGAAGTAAAAAATGTATCATCTATAATTAAGAACAAGTAAAGGAATATTGAGATTGCTTCACAACAAAAGTAAGTCATGGATTATTTTTGTCACATATGCCTACTTAAAAACAAGTAGAGAAATCAAGTGGAGGAATATTGAAAGTGCTCCACCTTATTTTTGTCACATATGCCTACTTAAAAACAAGTAGAGAAATCAAGTGGAGGAATATTGAAAGTGCTCCACCTAATTCAAAAATCATAAGGAAAAAAATTAAAGATTCCTTTTGTCACTTATACCCTCTTAAAAACAAATAGAGGAATATTAAGAGTGCTCCAATAATTCAATAATAATGTAGAAAAAGTCATAAATATATTTAACATGAGAGATTATGTCTTACTTTTACATTTCTTATTTTTTCATTAGTTTTTAACCCCTATACTGCTAGTATTCTTTATCATACATTTAATTGTATTGTATATATTTATTTTTGTATTCTTTATCATACATTTAATTGTATTGTATATATTTATTTTTGTAATTTAATATTTGATATGTTAGATTACTAGTATTCTTTATCATACATTTAATTGTATTATATATATTTATTTTTGTAATTTAATATTTGATAGGTTAGATTAACATGTCAAATTAGAAAAACAAGAAAACACTACTAAGTCTAAAACTAATTATTCTTGGGTTAAACTTTGATTTTTGGCTCCACAATAAAAATATATATAACATTTTTATATCATAATGTATTCAAACTTAACCTATATTTATTTAAACAATAACCAAAACATTATCTATTTACATGATCAAATAGGGTCAAAGACAAGGTATTGCAACTTTTGCTTGGCTCAAACGTTCATGGGTTTGCTTAATTCTTAATGTCATTTTCCCTATCCTTCCATGGGTAGGGCATAAATACTTGTTCACCGTATCAATTAAGTTATTCTTCTCAAACATATGGTACACTTCCTCTCAAAGTACTTCAATTAACCAATTATTTAAATTTCGATAGTGTTCTCTTTATCTTTTTTAAACATAAAATATGTGCTTATCAATTTAATTAAATAGAAAGAAAAATAATGACGATAACTCTTATCTATCAGTATGTAAGTATGTAATCACCATATTGATTAAGTTATTGCTCTTAAATACATGTTGAGGATTTCAATGTGCTTGTTCTAATTGACCAATTAATCAAATTTTTTGTAATAATTTTTTTTATTTAAAAAAAACTATGATCATCTATATAAATATATATAAAAACAATGATAACAAATTATGTCGAGTAAAGTCTAAATACTTAATTGTAACATTTCGATTTTTTATCTCGTTTGCATTAAAATGTATATGATGTATATATTGTAATTAATCATGGTGAGGAGCTAAAGGAAAAAGCCTCGCCATGGATTATTGTTTCATGTTTCGGCGATTAAAATCGATGTCGATGGTATTTTGTGCTAGCCAGGCACAATATAATGTTGGACACCATGTAAATATGCATTTTAATTAAAATGCCCAAAACCAGCTATGTCAATGCAACAATAATGAAAAGGGCATGGTTTCCTAAGGATAAGGGGGGGAGATGTCTAAGCCTTGGGAGTCATTGGGGAACAGCCAAGTGTCAAAAGGTGAGCCCATCTAGATGTCAACCATCTTTTGTCTCACTTACCTTTCCTTGTCTCATTCAGCCATCGAATTAATTCCTTGGAGTTAGTTGGGGACAGTTATTACCCTGGGAAAATGTATGCATGGGCAACATCAGTATTGGCAGGACTGTCAATCCTTTCCCACACACTCATGCATACCCAAGGGCAGAACGCATTCAGTTCCTCGCGCGGACAGGGAACCTTCCATCTGATCATTCCGTCATCCCTCATTCCACATGCACGCAAGCACTCGTTTTTCCTCACGCAGGCAGGAATTTGTGACTGTTCTTCCTTCCTGATTTTGTTGTGTGCAATTTCCTTCACGATAGGGGTCGCGTTCTTACTCTTACACAAACTGAGTGATAGTTGTGGTCTTCCCCCACGAATTTGGGGTTTGTGGTGAGTTGATGTTGAGTCGTTTTGGCCACGTTAGGGCCATAAACGACTCTGGAAGTCGAGATTGCTCGACCTGAGTTGTGTTTACCTTATTGCCATACCCAATTTTGGTCGTTGTGGTGTTTTTCCTTCAATTCCAGAGCTGTTAATTGCTGTGTACATACCGTTTTGGTCTTTGGACTGTTTTGGAGTGGAAATGGGATCTAAATCTGCGTAATAAACCTAGTGTTTGCAGGAGCCTCACAGACAGACCTAGAGGGTTGGCTTTCTTCTCTGCACCCCCTGAATAGCACTGGAAGGGAAGGCATAGCCCAAGGAACTGTGTAGCAGAGAAGGGGATGCTTCATTGTGTTGGGTGTGTGTGGATGTTTTAGAAGTCAGGCTAGTTCTGGTGTAGGTGTCCATAGCTCTTTAGTGAGCCCACTAGCTTAGCAGCCATCTTTTCCAGCTCCCCGATGGCCTAATAAACCCAACTATGTTGGCTTGGCTGAGTTGTGTATCCTTGGTTATGTGTGAGCCTGTTAGTTTCCCCTTATTCCTTGTGGAATCATGCCCAGCTTGGGGGTGGCAATGTTGTTGAGTTATTGATGAGCACACTGGCCTATGGTTGGGTGGAATGCTGCAGTGATGTAGCTGGTTGTGGGACAAGATTTTGTTAAAGACAAGTATCTTGTTGTGCTTAAACCCTTGCAACTGTATTGATTTGTAAATGAACATGATGAATGCTTAAATGTGTGAATGATATGTATTTGCTTCTGTTGTATGTTAAGTAATAATACACCTGTGTATGTATTGTGATTATTTGCATCTATGCATGTTTTTATTCCTCTACATTATACATTTTTATTATATATGTTCATGGGGCTTAGTTGCTCGGGGTTGATAGCTAACAACTATGTGAGTCACGGCCTCTCCACCCAGTAGAAAGGTGAAGACGATCACCTCATTAATTCTTCAATTATAATATTGTTTTAGATGTTGAGAAATAAAATACATATCCTCTCAATAAATGACTAACTATTCAAATTTCCCATAATATTGATGACAATAAATCTCGTCAAAGTAAAATCTAAGTACATGTTCAGCTCATCGATTAAGTTATTAATGTAATCCTTAAATACATATTAAGGAATTAAATATGCTTCCTTTCAATATGCTCCAACTATCCAAATTTATCATGAAATATCATGATATTATTATTTTTTTAAATAAAATCTAAATTTATTTAATATTTTCTTCTCTTTATTATACCTGCCACAGCACGTCGGTTGCCCTTTGACCTTCTATTAGTTGCCCTTTGACCAAAAATTTAAAATTTGTTTTGTAAAGTTTAGCTTTGGAGTTTGCCAAAAAATATTTTAAATTTTAATAAAAATATTTGCCTTTGCTATTTTGTCAACTTCTAATTGGCCAATAGAGAATGATGTCAGCTTTGGAGTTTGGTATCTGGTTTTCACTTGACACATGGCTACTATGACATCAGCATTAATAAAATGGCTACTATGACATCAGCATTTATTTTATTATTATGTTGTTTATAATTAAAGAGTCGGATACATGACTTCGGAGGCCAATCATAAGCATTGCATGGTAGCGGATCAGAATTTTGGTGAGCAGCTTCAGTTCCACAGGATAGATACATCAGTCTCGTGTCGAAGTTGCAAATGCAAAGATCGAAAATTCCAGCAGAAACAACAGGCTACTAAGCATGAATTTCCACCATTTTCAAGTTCTTTCCCTGCTAAAACAGAGGAAACACAAACATTGAAAACTTGAAGGCTCATGAAACAAATCAGAGAGAATATCAAGAAAATTGAAGCCAAGAATGTTCAGCTCTACATTCAAGGATGCCGCAGAAGCTGCCTCCTCTGCCATCGGCGCAACCGCCTGGGTAACGTTAAGGAAGGAGCCACGGCCAACCTTATGAAGTTCATTGTCTGCAATCTGCTCCAGGTGACCTTGGGGAAAGTACACCACACGACTGCCCTTAGGAGGCAGAGATATGAGAGGACCAGCACATGCATGCCAGAGCTCTGGGCACACAGAGCTACCTTTGTCCACCACAATTCTTTTCTCGCCATCGCCATTGGCATCATCGGAGGAATGGCGCTGCAGCCCATGTGGGTCATTGAGACCAGACTCCATAGCAACAAACCCACACAACCCAAGTCATATCACTACGAAAAACACCGATCCCACAACTCTTTGCAGCTGTTCAGGCCGCATGAGAGGAACCCAATTGCCGACGTAGGCAGCTCATGCCTGAGCAGGTCACAGGGGGAATCTTCTGTGCCACGGCACTGTTATCAAAAGCCCTTTTACTGATGGCTAGGTGTTGATCAAATGATGTGTTTAACAACAAGTACATCTGTTGTGCCTCCCAAATGCCCAGCAATGTCCAGTCCGAGAAAAGAGCAATCCAGATAGAGAGAGGATGGTGCCTCACTCGTGACTCTGCATAACCACCTATTATTCCCCCTTTCCTTCTTCACTCCCTCGATAGGACCATCGGTCATCCATCGCTTGGCTAATTAAGTACAAAATTAGTTGTTAGCAGGCCTCCCTTGCCTTTGCTCCACAACAATACATCCTTATCAGCATCTGTACCATCATCAACAACGACCACTCTCCATCTATTGTACAACCCCTCGTAAAGATCACTCGCTTCAGTTGTCCTGCAACCTATTTGACCAAAAACCCCAATGTATAAACCACGCCCAGAACCCCCCGTTCCCCACCTCAAGTCTGTTAAGTTTCCCCTCCCCTCAAACACATAATGCCATCTTCATTTGGGTTTAATGTCACTCTTATCAACCCAAATTCAAATAAGCCTCCTGTTATCCATTGAACCAATGTAGTTTATTTTTACACAGCAGTGATCTCCTACCTCAATCTCAATCTCCATCTTCCCCCTCCATGCATTCCTGTTATCCATTGAACCAATGTAGTTTATTTTTACACAGCAGTGATCTCCTACCTCAATCTCAATCTCCATCTTCCCCCTCCATGCATGCTGGATCTTGCTATGGCTTTCCTTCTGCCAACTTCCATCGTCGTCATCATTATCACTGTCGAGCAATGCCACCGGAAGCCTAATCCACAACCCAAAAATTATTTAATTAGTGGAGTATATCAATCACGGATTCTTGATTTGGTCAGACAGATATTCCCCCCTCCCTCCCTCCAAAGTTTGAACCCCTCAATTTTATTATATTATTTTGTGAACAATATCTCTGACTGTGTCTGACTCCATTTCTCCTTTATTTTTGGGCATTGTTTAGACATTTTGCAGGATCTATTTCTAGCCTATCTTTGATCTGACCACTATCAAATGTGTCTCTATTCCTGTGCACTTAGTTTTTTGTCTTTCATATTAAAAAATAAAATAAATTAATATTATATGCTCCTTTCTTTTTGTTTGCTGCACCATAGGGGGCATTGCTTTTTTCAATTTCATATGCAAACCTCTATTATATTATGTCTCCTCCTCCATTAACCATTGTGCAAACTTATACCAAACACAACTGTTTGTGCCCCATGCTCTTAAAAGGAGTTCTAATGGCATCCATGTCAGGTGCCCCTGCCCCATTTTTTTAATTAGGTTTGGAATTTAACACCACTATGGTCTCTAAACATCCTATTGTATATTAGGAAAACATCAACTTAGCGTAAAATTAATGTGTGACATAACACTTATGTTGAGTAGATTAGTTGGTTGAAGTTGGTTCAACAAAATGTAAAATAATTTTTAGGAGAGTAAAATAATTGAAAGATGTTGGGATGCTACGATTTCTGTTGCATTTTGATCTTACCCTAAGTGCCTCATCCACATTTTCTAGATTTCCAAAAACCGAAGAAAATGCATTTCTAGCCATATTCAAAGTGCGATCAATTAGCCCCAAGCTCCCCAATTCATTGTTTGCAGCATAAATAAATTCGGCTTCCCTCAACAACATCTGAACAATGTATGGATGTCCAGGTATCGTAGCTTGAATTGCCTGCAGCACCTTCAGTCTTCCCCATATATCATCATGGCGGTAATCTACAGAAGCTTCTTTATAATACAACACAATTTCTTTAGTGGACTTATACAATTTTGGGTCTGAAGCACGTAAAAGACTGTGCTGGTGCAAAGCGAGAAGCCATTTCCTTTCCATGGGCTTCCCCGCGGATTTGAAACTTTGATAGAATTTTTCCATTGAAACTGACCCTGACCCTGATACAATTTCCTGAGAAAGCGCCGAGGATGTTTTATCAATGTTCTCTGAATCTGAGACGTGAGATTCGAACTTGCATCTGCTACAGTTGCAATTGTCAATTCCCCATTCGCTTAGCGCCGCTTCTCTTTCCCGAACAGGATGAATTGCACAGATATAAGGAAGAGTGATCTCCTCGCCGGCTTTCATGTCCCTTGCTGCAATCACAAACATGGAGTTCCCAACATAAAATCTCGATGTCGATGGAATGCAAGAATGGTTAATGAACCCGGAAGCAGATACATTGCACATAAAATCGTGGCCTCTGAAGGTTCGTTTTTATCTGGATACTGCACACCTGTAGCATACAATCTCACACGATCTTGAAGTACTCCTCCTTCTGGCCATTCATTGATCTCAGTCTCTACATCCATTTCTGATCTTCTTTCTTCATAATTTTCAAGCCAATACAGATGTATATCAGGGACAGACGTCCCGGTCCGAGATAAGAAAAGAGTCCCGATTCGTTTTCGTAAAACATGGGATCGATTCACTTCAACCGTGAGTTTGTGATATAATACTTGAACTTCCTCTTTGGTAGGGGCATCCAATCGATGCAGCCCTAGATGAATCTCATCTTCTTTCATGGTGTCCACAACGGGATCACACACAAGAACCAGCTCCCCTACCATGCAATCCTGTGTGATAAACAATCCCCACTGACTTTTGCAAGATTCATCTGGAACCCTAATCTCGATCGGCCCTACAAAACTCGGCAAGGTCTCCGTTTTCCTACTTCTCTGCATGCAAAGATACCTCTTGAACTGCTGGTGGAGTTTCAGTATATAAAGATCTCTGCAGCTCTCCATGTCAAGACGATAGCGATCTAAATCAAGATCACCTTTGTCAAATTTCGATTTCCAAAGCAAGTAGGCTTCTTCATAGTTCTCAGTAACCTCAAGCAACTGAGCCCTGAGGATCCGGTGACGGGAGTCTCCATTAATCTGTAGAAACAGGACATCTGCCTGAGCATTTGCGTAGCGCATTTTCTTGATGTATGCGTTTGCGCGATGAAAATGCAAATCCTTAATATTTTTAGAATCATTATGAGAGATATTTCGAAGCGAATTTAGGGCGCGTGTGAACAAGTGAATAGTTGTGTCTATGTCTTCAGCTTCAAAACCTCGTATCCCTTCCATGAACAAATCGGCCGCAGTGGGTACTCAAGGAATGGAAGGCACAGGGGCAATGTTATCTAAATTATCAATCCTAATGCAGAGGCAGCCATTATTTGTGCGCATCAGATGAGGATTTCTGATGGCCACCTTCAACCCACAAGGAAATTTGCACTGCTGTGATTGAGCGGAATAATTATAAGCAGAATCAGTCGAGCTAGTTATATCTATCGATAGGATGACTCCTCTATTTTCTCCATCGTCAAGAACTGTAAAGACACTTTCCACTAATAAAAGACAATCAACGCAGAGAGTTCCATACAATTCTTTTTTATTAAGATTCTGTTTTGCTTAAACTGTTTTTTATCTTGTTATACAAATTTGTTTGACAAGGATGACACAAGTGTATTGTTTTCATTTGATGGTATGGAAGTCTTTTAAGAATATAAAAATAACTCATAGTTAATAATTTAGCTTTAAACCATATACAATATCACAATAAAATATTTCTAAGTGGCAGGTATAAGCAGCCTTGCTGCTATTTCACTTGTTTTATTTACTGTTTTATAAAATCTAAATTTATTATAATATTTTTTTTGTTTTCTTCTATTTGTTTTATTTTTCTAGATAAAGTATTTCTATCCATATAACCATAAAAATAAAAGGGGACACTAAGTCTTGTGAAGGATCCTTACGCGATCCAATCTTTATATGCATGCTTTCTCCATATATTCATATCCATAAAAATAAAAGGGACACGACAAATCTTCTCACGAAAGATGAATTGAAATTAAAGGATTTTATAGCAAAAAATGATCCAATTTAAATGTTACATGGACGTGCTAGATATCTTCAATTGTTCTATGTTTATGTAAGTTTTATTATACATCTATTTCTGGAAATAGGATGGTTTTTATATTAGATAATAAAAAGGAAATACATATAAATTATGTAGGAATAGAGTTTTAAAACATTTTTAGTCGTTTGATAAGCAAACATCTCGATCAGCTATCCGTACAGAGAAGAAAACCATAAATCGTAGGTCTTCCACCTTTGCTTCATAACCAAAATCAAAATGATTATCCGACCTTGACTCCCATCTAACCAGTCTAAACCATTCCCAAAATTATACAGTAAGGTCGACATTAATAGAGCCAAATTCTATACATACTTTCATAGAACAATCTACACCTCCCACTAACAACACCCAGTCCCTCAAACCAAAACATCTGAAGGGCATAACGAAGCCACAACAACAACAACAACAAAAAACAAGAAGGTTAAAAACCTTGACGACTGCCACGCGGGCCACCAAGATTATCCACAGAGTTGTCCTTAGGCCATCTCACAGCAACCTGTGATCCCAAACCTTGAACCACGCCACCAGCACCAGCGCCTAACCATTTCATCTCAACTCGCGTCCTTAGTCGTTCCTCTGCATTACTAGCTTGCACTGGACCTGAAATTTCAGCACACCCAGGACCAGGACTCCGCCATAATTGGATACCCAGGTGATGGGAAATAACATCGATTATTTTGTGCATCAATCGGGAATCCTTCCATTGGTCCTTCCAAAAGTAGATATGGGCTTTGTCCCACTTTTGCTTTGTGTCGCATTTTCTCATCGCATGACCCAACGGTCCTTTAGTAACCCAAAATAGAGCAAGTGCTATATCATATAGCGTAAGTCGTCCCCTCATCATGACAGGGTCAGTAGTCCCTAGTACCAGAGCTTCAAATTCTTCCCTAGGATTCTCGGTCATCCATCTCTTCCCATAAATCCTTTTCCACCATCTCTAATTCATCCCAAGCAACCTATGGGAAAGAGTTGCGATAAACCCAAGTTGCATGGGCCGCCCAAAGTTGTTCACAGTTAGCCCGCTTGTTTATAGGCCCCCTTTGGATTCCCTTATCGCTGCCATCACAAAAAACACTCTCGTATGTAAAATCTGGTCTCTGCCCTTGGCTACCACCTTTCCAGAAACAAAATTCAAATGTTACATCCAAACAATGATGATGATGGGGATTTTATACCCATCAACCTCAGCCGACGAACACAAAACTCCTTTGATGAATTTTTTATCACCCATCCCTTGCATGTAAGTTTGTAACTATAATCCCATATTCCAAGCAAATATCCCCTCATGCGAATCCAAGTTTCTTGATTGTCGTACATTTACCTCATTATGTCAAGAGGAAAAGCACTAAAGACAACCCCCCGTCCATACTTCGATCACCATTATCATGTCGCCTTATTCTCCGGCGACAAATACATATTATGCAGTGTAGCAATTAATGCGACGACGGTCGCACTGTCCGCCGTCGGATCTTACTTTGGAAAGGATCCGACGGCGGACAGTGCGACCGCCGTCGCATTAATTGCTACACTGCATAATATGTATTTTTCGCCTTATTCTCCCATCTAGGACATCTTTATAGTACGCTACGCCCTTAATGGTGAGGATCGACCCCTCCCATCATCACGTGCCACCTTCCCCATACCATGTTCCCATATAAAAACTGGATACTCAACATGTGTGTTACCTGCATCTGGGGAGTTTTACTATACATCTTATCACTATTGCGTCTTATAACCTTTTCAAGATACTTAAATCCTAAAATGTATCAACTTATATTTGATATTAATAATTTCTTGAGACAATGCAAAGAAATGCTATAAATATGAGAAAATTATTAAGGAAATTAATTATAACATATTGTAAGTACACCAGTATAGATCCATTTAAAAGGGGATCTACCAAGCACCGAGACGGATCAAATTTCTCAAGATGCAAACTTTTTTTTTATAGTGAAAATGTGTAATCTAACTTTTATGGTTTTAGTTTATCTAATTTATGTTGTTTTATATATATGTGATTCTAAATAATTTAAATTTAATTCAAGTGAACAAGTTATTTTAATAATATTTTATTATTATTTATAAAAGACACATGTCAACTTTAGGATGAGCACAGACGGAGTTACACATCTCTCCCATACTAGGTTGTAGAATACATCTTTTCGGTGCAATAAAGAACATGTAAGTGCAGTCCCATATAAAATGTGATGACAACACATAAACCTTAAAACATCAAGAAAATAAAGTTTTGGGATTTTATATCTAAGAAGAAGCAATTGATTATGGTGACATATAAATTAATAATAGTGTTTATACAAAAGAAACATACTCCATAAGTTGGAAAGGGATAAAGAGAAACATACTCCATAAGTTGGAAAGGCATAAAGGACTAGAAACGAAAGAAAAAATGGAATTGTGTTCTTCCATCCTAGAATGCAAGCATTTGCTTTAAACTTTACATGAGATATTGAAGGATAACCTACCAAACCAAAAATTGTGAAAATAGTAACTACATAAATACCATGTCAAAATTAACCAAAAGCTAGTATACGACATCCAAAACATCATTGCATCTGTGACAAATTTCAAAAGGCCACAAGTCATGAGGCCTTTATTGATGCTTATATGAAAAGGTGAAACTATGCTCAACCAAATTAAGATATTGAGTTTTTGTTTACTTTACATGAAACTTGGGACATAAATACCTCCAAACAATTACATTAAAAGAAAAACTCATAATAGTTTTCCATCACTTCATATGAAGCATAGAAGAACTTTGGAATCCATTGAATGAATCCTCAACCATGTAGTTGTAAGCAAATAATGTGATGCCTTATGTCACTATGTAGGTTTGGACTTTAACTATTTAGTTGCTTTGGATTTTATTGTGGATAAATTTCTCAAATATTATCTAAAAATCTTAATATGAAATTCACATTTATAATTTATAGAATTTCCAAGTGGTATGTATATCATAGATCCATTGTCCTGGTGTTCTATTAAAATATAGAATTAATAATTAAAGATTATAAAGGAATTTAGATCAAGAAAGCACAAAGCCTTCTTAAAGAAAATACATTTACCAATATTTTAATGGCCTATGTAAATTTAGAATGTCATCACACTTGGCTTGTGAAAATGGTTGTGAATGTATGTTCGAGAGGAGGTAGATTTAGAAATTTAGGATACAAAGGTTGTTATTGTACACTTTTAGATAAACACATAAACAAAATAGGGGAAAATACACGGTGAAAATTATAAATTAGCAAATATATATCAAGTCACTAGTCTTTAAAGTTGAGGACATAGATGAGCAATAGTTTATTCATAATTCATTATTTCATAAAAAATACATATTATTATCAATACTTATGTGAGACAAACTGTCAAAATTATAGTCTATAATCCAAAGTGTCAAAATTATAAAACTTGAGCACAAGCACAACTTAATTGGCCTTGGCCCAAGAAACACAAGCACAACCTAAACCAAATGCAAATGCATAAGCTCTACCAAAAGTAGACAATGTTTCAGATTTAACAATTTCCCCTCAATTTCCAAAAACCCCTAAAATGGCATTAGCCCATAAAAATTTAGAGTTTTTAAGGGAAAAGGAAGGTAGGGGAAAGCCACATGAATTAAACTCAAGCAAAAATCCATAAGTAAAGGAAAATTGAAGAGAGAGAGCTAAGAGCGATTTAAAACTAGGAATACTCAATAAAAATTTCATTACACACAAAACAAATGCTCGATAATGTCTCCAAATAGAACTTTTTTATTTTTCTCAGCATGGAAGTGTTTGTAAAAGGAAAATTTAAGAAAAGCGATGAGCGTGTTTCTTAGAATTGTGGTTGAATACATAACATACAAACCCGATATGCATGTCTTCTCTATCTTAGATAAGACTTACTAAGAATGGCCAAAGGTCCCAACTTGTATCCCCTAAGTGATTAACTTCTTAGGTGCTATGATGACGGAGGATACCATGTTTCCCAATGCCCCCCTAACACTAGAGGAATTTCCAAAGATGGAATTTAAAGCAACATGGTTTTGTAGATGAGAAATGATTTGGTGAAATTGTGAAGATTTTAGTGTAGTTGGTAGGAATATGGTACGAAGGGTTTTAACATAATGCTAATATGAATGGATTATGGATATGCCTCTGCTGATCATCTAATGAGATGGATGAACAAGGCCCAATAAACATCCAATCATAGGATGTAGGATCCACAAAGAAAATGCCTTAGGGTTTAAGTAAAAATGGCAAGATCTCGCCTCATAATGTCATTTTGATTGCATGTTTGTCTGATTAATAAATGCAGATTGGATATAGTCACTAATACTTGTTCATGCATCCAAACATCCATGTACCACAAGTTGATCATATAAATGCGTTTAATAACCCAATTTGAGGATGTAAATTAAAGGAAATCATAAACAAGAATAAAAAAGTTATGGGTACATGAATATGAATGAATCTAAAACAAATAAATGAATAAAGTGTACATAAAACAATTTAGAACATAATGGTGATTGTATGTGTAAATTGTTCTATACAACCCTTTATGAAAAAAGAGTGAGAAAAATGATGGTATTTTGTCATGCTTCATATCATATATAATTTACATAAGAATACATTTCAACTTTACACAAAAATTTTATGACTTCTAGAAGGAAAATTAGTTCCATAAATGTATATGATTGTTTGTCTCATGTTGCATCATGCATTTTATTGATGCATGGAACCAATTGGGTTCACATAATAGTCATGGTGATGATGGGAATTTCTAGTACGCATGCAACTTACTATAAGTGTGCACATCCAACCAAGTATATGTGCAACCTACCAACTATATGTACAACCTATTGAAAGTGGGCATAGGCTCTTGAACTTGATGTGCCTAATGTTCCATGTACCAAATAATGTTGAGATTTTATGGCACTACCATAAACCCACCTTAAACCTTATGGGGCTAGAGCCCCTATAATATATCCACTTGTAACAATGAGAGGGACCTTCCAAGGGTGCTACTCCTTGGAGCCCATGATGGGTGTTATCCACCTTGGTGTCAATGTGCAAGGGATGGCCTAGTTGGAGGAAGATTATGTTGTAGATGAGTTATTTTTGTGTGCATGTCATTGTGCACTAAATGTTTTTCATCTCATTTGAATAAACTAAACTATAAACATAATTGTGTTACTCAAATGAATGTGCATACTACCAAGATGGTGCTAAAGTGAGGAAGGAAAACTTTCAAAGAAAAATATGAAAGCTAATAACATGATACTAATTAATTTTGGAACAAATCTTCTTCTTAATCATAATACAAAAAAGATTACTTATGACCTCTAAAATAACTCCTCAAACAACTCCTCGCATTCCTTTACAGAGGAATATATTTCCCTTACAATGGAATATCTTGTGAGCAACCATGACAAAACCCTTGAGCATAAGCAAAACACAACTTGACATTGAGTATAAGCAATCCCAAACAACTAAATCCGAGGTACGCCTATCATATGCACCTCGCCTATAGTAATTGATCATTATCATCAATTGTTAACTCAAGTTAGGACTTGTACCCACATGATCTATTTAGATTTATCAACATATCTTGATACTTTGTCACCATGAATAAGAAAAAGTATTACAAACTTAAAATTATGAGTCAAAGATTAAATACAAAACACAAATGTGATTCAAAAGCAAACTTAAGCACAACCATAAGGGAGGGTGATTCATACAATCAATGATGGCTATAATTCTTTTCATTTAGAAGGAGAGAGTACTATGTGAATAACTAAAACACTTAATAAAGCGAAACAAAATAATTAAAATACATCTAACTAGCTCTGAATACACCAACTATTCTATATACTTGAGGAATGTCATTACAACCAAAACACTTACCTTGCAAATACCAATTCTTCCATTTAATTTTGAGGAACGTAATTACAAGGCACCATGAGAATATCTCACATTTAGTAAACCAAAAAACTTTAGATGGTATGTTATAAACACTAATTATTCTATGAATGCCATTACAAACTTGAGTTGATAACAATTCTATGTATTTGAGGAATGTTACAAGGTAAAGTTAATGGTACCTTATAAACACCAACTCTTCTATGTATCTGGAGGAATGTCATTATCAACTTAGATCTATTTTAATCTCAAATTTATCAATCACTGAGAAGGATCAAATCCCTTAAGGTGTAAACCTTTTTTTAAATGCAAATCTTGAGAAAATGTTTGCATTTTGAGAGATTTGATCCCTCGCAGCGCTTGATAAATCCAGAGTTAAGATGGATCCAAGTTGTTTCTCGCTGCAAGTAGTTGACTCAAAATCTTAGATGATCACCATTATGTATACGTCTTAGATTAATTTGTTTTTTTTAATTACTAAATATTATCTATAATCTAGAGAGTACTATCAACAAGTCCACTTCAAAAATTACATGAAGAATGAGGTGAATAGAAATAAAGTAACAATGTTCAATGATGAAGATGGTGAATAGCAAGAAAGTAATAAGATGCATGTAATAAATGACAATAGATTACACAATGTTCTTTGCATTCTATTGTATATGGCTACCACACTTGTTAGCTTTCCCATATGTTTATATCAATCAGATGAGAAAGTAGGTTGAAATCAAATATCATTCAAACCTTCAACTCAAGATATTGTAGTAATGGTCATGCGATGCCTTTATTTATTTCAAATAT
Source organism: Pseudotsuga menziesii (assembly GCA_001517045.1). Lineage (NCBI taxonomy): Eukaryota > Viridiplantae > Streptophyta > Pinopsida > Pinales > Pinaceae > Pseudotsuga > Pseudotsuga menziesii. Next base: position 109,339 of record LPNX010110642.1, on the reverse strand, counting down.
TAATAGTTTATTTCTCCAACATGAATCCTTGTGAGTTCATGAATCCTTAGGAAAGACTGTTAGGATTATCAATCATCCCTTGGTCAAATGTCTATTAGATTAATTATTTCCTAACTTGGGAACCTTAAATTAATTAATTGGGTCCACAAGTGAAATTGGGTCCACTTGGCCCAATGGGGCCACATGTACCAGCCAGTGGAGTGTGGGGAACACTGCTAGAGGTTAACTGCCACTTACTGCATGTGCATGCATCAGTTTGAGCACCTCCTAGACCAATCCCTACATTTTAGGAGCCACTAGGAGTCCCAACACCAACCTACTTCAGTCAATTGGTGTTAGAACTAGTTATTCTTAGTTAGCCCCTAGTTACATTCAGTTACTTCACAGTTAGTTAGGCTAGTGCTACCAATGCATGGATAATGCATGGTTGCATGGGGAGGAGCGTTTTTCCTACCTACCACACTCAGTTTCACTGAGTTAACTAACTGTCAATGGTTGTTGGAGTTAGTGGTCATCAGGGAGTTGTCTATTTGGACAACGATATTGATTGGGAGACCTTGAGTTAGAGATTCATTTTGATACAGTCATATCCACTTGGAGGATTCAAATTCATATCCCGTGCATTCGAAATCTACCTATGTAAACCATTGTAACACCCGATATTATTATTGTGAATGATACCGTAAATTCCTGACAAATACCTGTATGTTTCCTATGTGTTTTGTTTTGCTTAGTTTGTACCTTCATTCTCCATTCAATTGCTGCAAACATTATTAGAACTCTCTGCTTGAAGATATAAATGGAATTCAAATTATAATATGGTATCAAAGCCTTCTCAAGCAAGTTTCAGTCTTGTTTCTCCCCATCGAACATCAGAAGCAGCTAGGTTTCCACATAATTCCCCTATGAAAATTTGCTAGCTCTGGATTTATTCAGAGCAGCAGAGAGGGCATGATGGACCCTAAAAAAATGTTCATGCCAGGAGGAAAAGCATGATTCTAACAGTTCATATGTTTTAGTGTATTATTGTGATAAAATTGACAGGTGCTACATAGCTTTTGATAAGTATTTGCAGTCTTCCAGCCGGAGCAATTATGAGTTCTCAAACTCCTAAACCAAGGATCCTCACAACTTCCATTTACCTTGATTGGAGGATTGATATGCAGCTGGCCTTGCGTAAGCATGGCTACCATAGGATCATACAAGGATGTGAGGCTGAGCCTCATTAGCCGGTAGAGCGAAACAAGTTCCTAAATCATTGTGATGAAGCATTCGGGTACTTATGTACTTATATTTCCAGAGATATCCTCTTTCATCTAGAAGGATCGAGGACTCCCATAGAATCCTGGGAGAAGATTGATAGCTTTTTTAACAAACAAGATGAGCTTCAAGGAAACATTCTGGAGAATGAGTTGGTATCTTTACATCCCAACAGTTTTGAGACTATTGAGCAATTCTTCTCTAAATTCAAGTCTCTAGTGCTCCAATGCAAATAGTGCGGGATAGAGTGGAAGGATCAGCAGAATGTCCTTTCCATACTCAACAAACTAGGTCCTGAGTACTTTGTATATGTCTCTATGTTTCATTCCAAGTGGGAAAGCTTTCCTGATTGGAAACTTCCTTATTTAGATTCTTTTTCCTAGTCCTTAATCAAGGAACAAGAAAAATTGATTCGAATGGGAGTCATCCAGACCTCCAAATATCAAAATCTTTTGGTTACTGAATCTTCCAAAGCGCAAACAAATGGGAAATCAAAGAAGAAGGAGCCAAAGGCAGCTGATTCGAAGCCTAAACAAAATCAGCAAGCTTCCGAAGGGCCTCCGGCTCTAAGAAGAAAAAATTTGAAAATAAGTTATGTCCTTATTATGAAAAGGGATACCATCGTGAAGAACATTGTTGATGAAGCAACTTGATGAGATGTCCTCTCTTCTCAAGCAGCACAACATTTCTCCTCCAAGAGCAAAGAATCCTGATGAAGAAGCACCAACAAAAGATACTGAAAGGTGTCATGCTTTGAAAGCAACTATCTCTCCATCCTCATCATACATTATAGATTCTAGAGTCTCCAACCACATGGTTGCCTCCAAAGAATCCTTCTATACTCTTTCACTATCAAAGGGTTCTAATATTCGCATGGGAGATGATTCCCATATTCCAACAAAAGGAAGGGGCTCAGTCAGAACGAAGCATGGTGAGTTCAAGAATATCTTGTATGTGCCCTCCCTTGCTACTAACATGTTATATGTTTCCAAGTTGACTCATACAGGCTCTCCCAAGAGGGTCACATTCAATTCAGACTCAGTTGAGATTACAGAAAAAGCCACTGGAAAGCTTGTAGTGAAAGGTATTGCAAATCACTCTACCAAAGCTTATGAGTTTTCACATTTCTTACCTGTTTCTCCTCCTACAACTTTATTGTCCCATGCTAACAACACCAGCAAGATTTGGCATGAGAAATTTGGCCATCTCAATTTCAAATATCTGAAGCAGCTCCACAATGATAACATGGTTGAAGGTTTTCCCTCCATCCAAACTTCCGATGGAGTATGTCTTGGGTGCTTGGTAGGTAAGCATCCAAAAAAGAAGTATGATGTTGGGAAGGCACATAGAGTTGTTTCTAAACTTGATTTGATACACATTGATGTAGTTGGACCTATGCCCACAAACTCCATTAATGGTTGTAGGTATTTCCTAACCTTTATTGATGATTGTTCTAGGTATTGTTGGATCTACTTCATGAAACTAAAATCAGAAGTTTTTGATAATTTTAGAAGTTTTAAATCTATGGTTGAGAACAGTTTCAATAAGAAGATCAAGTCAATAAGATCCGATGGAGGAGGATAATATGTCAAAAGATATTTCTAGAATTTCTGTGAATCAGAGGGGATTCAAATGGAACACTCAGTTCCATACACAACACAGCAAAATGGTGTGGCTGAGAGGAAGAACATATCACTGAAAGAGATGGCAACATGCCTTCTCCATGCCAAGCATCTACTTCCTTCTCTTTGGGCTGAAGCAGTAAATTGTGCTTCATATTTGTAGAATAGGGTGCCCCACAAGTCAGTGGTTGGGGTGACTCCATTCGAAGCATTACATGGGTATAAGCCCAATGTCTCTCACCTGAGATTTTTTGGTTCCAAAGCTTGGGCCAGGATACCACTTGACAAGAGGAAGGCCTTCCAAGCCCAAAGTAGCGAATGCATTCTACTGGGATATGAAGAAGATGCAAAAGCTTACAAACTGGTGGAGGTTTCTACCAGAAGATGCTTCATTGAAAGAAGTGTCCAGTTCGAAGAAGATCAGCTCCATGATACTCCTCCAACAGCATGGGAAGGTATAACTATTTCTCCACCAATTTTTGATGATGATGATGTGCTACAGGTTTCAGATTCAGATGAAGAAGATCGCATACAACATGATCATGTTATTGAGACTGAATCTTAAGAGATTCTAGATCCAGATCCGGTATCCATTCCTAATCAGAAGCCTAAACCCAGATGGGCCCAAAAGCTTCTTGATGCAGCTAGAAGTGCTGTTGGAGTTCCAGAAGACAGAAGAAGAACAAGGTCCCAATATCAGAATGAGCATGTTGCACTATCCCTCACATATTCGCTCTCTACAGAATGGTGTAGCAAAGTTCCAGGTCGGTGCTACTTGATGATGGCGAATGATCAGCTACATGGCCCATAGAAGCAGAGATTTCATCATTCCCTACCTTCACCATCTAGCAGAAACAAACAGAGTCATCAGTTCAGAAGTACATTGAGAGGTCCACTGATGGACCATGCTGCTACATAGAGCTACAATTTTGCAGCAGTGTTTTGCTCAAGTTATTTTTCTAAGGAGGAAGCTTCTTTATTCTAAAGATAGCTTGCTTATTTCTATTTTCGTGCTTATTTTTTACGGGGGGGGGGGTTCCCCTGAGGTTTTCTCCTGTTTCCTCAGTTGTATTAAGCAGAATTTTTTATTATCTCTTAAATTGTATTTGGGTGACCTATGATCTTGTTACCAGGGCCCACTGTTGTCCAAGTCAAGCTTCAGGGGGGGTGTGAGGATTATTCATCCTCCCTTGGTCAAATGTCTATTAGATTAATTATTTCCTAACTTAGGAACCTTAAATTAATTAACTTGGGTCCACTAGTGCAATTGGGTCCACTTGGCCCAATGGGGCCACATGTACCAGTCAATGGAGTGTGGGGAACACCGCTAGAGGTTAACTGCCACTTATTGTATGTGCATGCATCAGTTTGGGTGCCTCTTAGACCAATCCCTACATTTTAGCAGCCACTAGGAGTCCCGACACCAACCTACTTCAGTCAGTTGGTGTTAGCACTATTTAGTCTTAGTTAGCTGCCGATTACATTCAGTTACTTCACAGTCAGCTAGGCTAGCGCTACCAATGCATGGATAATGCATGGTTGCATGGGGAGGAGCGCTTTTCCTACCTACCACACTCAATTGCACTGAGTTAACTAGGTGTCATTGGTTGTTGGAGTTATTGGTCATTAGGGAGTTGTCTATTTGGACTCTGATATTGATTAGGAGACCTTGAGTTAGAGATTTAGTTAGATACAGTCATATCCACTTGGAGGATTCAAATTCATATCCCGTGCATTCGAATTCTACCTATGTAAGCTATAGTAACACTAGATATTATTATTGTGAATGATATTGTAAATTTTTTAGCAATACTTGTATGTTTCCCGTGTGGTTTGTTTTGCTTAGTTTATATCTTCATTCTCCATTCAATTGCTGCAAACATTATTAGAACTCTCTGCTTGAAGATCTAAATAGCATTCAAATTCTAATAAAAACCCCACTCATCAAACCAATAGAAGGGCCATCTTAAAGAATACATATACAATCTAAGCAAATATTAGCTAATGAGAGCTCTAGCATCCATGGATGTACTTGGGATTCTAGGAGACTACCCTAGGATTTGGGTGTTGACTTAATCATCTTGGAATTTTGAGTTCATGTGTCCTTTTGTTGTGGATTCTTAAATACTCATGCCCAACAAAACATGGATAACTGGGACTTATTGACCTCCTAGTTTTAATTCTCACCATTTGGGCCTCTACAAATGGAGATGTTGAGATCAAGTGACCCTTTTCTTCATGATACTAGGTCTATTGGTTTGTGATTTGGAATTCATATTAGCCCTTTTTCCTTTAATTATTTTGCTTATATCATAATATGAATCTATCTAGTTAATTAATTAATTATTTGTTTCCTCAGTACTAAATTCATTTATCATGCCTAATGATTTCCATAATAATCAATCATTTGAAAAAGTGAGAAAAAAAAATTATATAGCCTTTATCCACTATACAAACACTAAAATCAATGCATAAAATAATAATCAATCATTTAAAAAATTGAGAAAAAAAAATTTATATAGCCTTTATCCACTATACAAACACTAAAATCAATGCATAAACTAAAAGAATCAAATTTATTCATTGTCTAAACATTGAAATCAATGTAACATACTAAGATAAATGCACCGAACAATGTATTGAAAATTATCAACTTCAGAAACATTGAAATCTATACAATACATTATAATGATGAAATCAATGCAACACAGGATTCAAAAATCAATGTTAAAGTTACTTTAGTAAGGAATATAAAATGAAAAAATGATGAAATCAACGCAACACAGAATTCAAAATTCAATGTGAAAGTTACTTTAGTAAGGAATATAAAATGAAAAAATGATTTGAACTCAAATTTCAAATTCCAAATTCCTGTATTTTATATTTGCTTAGTGTATGTTTCCCATGGTCATGATGTTAGATCATTTAATTGATTAGATATTGACTACGTCGTTGCTAAATTCCTTTATCAAACAATGATTTCCCTGCAATTTTATTTAATCGTTTGTTTAAAAATTGTGAGATCATTTTTCATGTAGTCTTTATCCACTGTATAAACACTAAAATCAATGTATGAAGTAGAAAAATCAAATATATGTAAGGTACAAACATTGAAATCAGTGCAAGATAGTAAGATCAATGAACTAAACAACTTAGTTCAAAATTATCAACTTTATGAATTGTAATGCCCCTTTAGAACAACCCACGATCCACCCATGGATGGTCCACTATAAAGTATAAATATAAAGTATAAATACAGTTATTGATGGTGAACCACATTTTAAAAAAAAATACAGCTATTGATACTATCCATATAATATAGCTGGTAGGCACGACAGCGCCAAGAAAAGCGTGAAAAACTGGTACGTAGTCGCTAAAGAAAACAATAGCTACACTGGCTAGCGGGTCACTAACTATTGACTATCCTGCAGGTTATTAACTCTAGTTATGACTGTTAAGGCTGGGTAACTAATTCCTTCCTTCGTGCCTGTAACGAATAAAACCAGGTGCCCAGGCGTCTTCATTCTCCTTCGCTTTCAACAAACCTGACACTTTATTATTTGAGGGAGAGGCCTAATGTATGAATGAACATGATTTTGTTGATGAACACACTTGGACTAGATTTATGTTGAAAATATTTTGGACTTATATGATCTTTTATTAATGTCTAATGTGTGAATAGTGAACATGTGAGAATTATTGGATATTGTCGATTGGTGGTATGAACTTATGATTTGATGTTATGGTAATAATATATGTGAACTAATAAGAAGGTTTGGAAGGGGGTGAAATCATTTTGAGGTAGGAAACGATGATGCATGTTATCTTAGGTATAGTTAGGAGTAGTTATGGCTTCTAGAATGTATTTGTTACAGTGGAAGATGCGAGCACTAGAGTCGTGGGTATTAAGTAATATCATTATAGTTAATGAGGGGATGTATTAAGTAATATCATTATAGTTAACGAGGGGATGGAAGGGTTTGTGTTCAACCACTATAAAATCCATATGGGAGTGATGGATTAACAACATAAGTAGATCCTAATAAATGGTAAATATTATATACAAAGTGAGAATCCATTCACAATGTGCATGGTTAATTGTGCACTAAAAGTTAATGGACCAATATTAATGCTCGATGATGACAAAGGATTGGTACAAGACATAGAACCAAGGTGATGTAATAAATAATAGTAAAATGCACCGTATTTATATAGGGAGGGGGAACATGTGTGGACTTAGTTCAAGTAGGTGAATAGTTGACACAAGATACTTGCAATTAGCAACAAGGGTAGCTCAAAACTAAGGAAGTTTTGGGAAATTGTGAGTATAATGGCCAAATGATTTAGATAAGGTGTAAGAATGGTTGGTGTATAACGAGGGATTGTACATTCATGTTGGTTCCTTCGAGGAAGGGGGGTGGATGCCCCCATCAAATGGGGTCAGTAGGGGCAAGGACACCATGTGTGTGTGAAAAAGGTTCTACAAGCTAGAGAGTGTAGAAAAATTAGGAGTGGAATGACCATGAAAGTTGTAGGGGCACAAGGTAGTGGAATTAGAGTGTTAGTGATAATGAATGTCACTACAATAGGTCAAGGGATATTGGTGCCCCCGACTTTCTTATTATTCTCATCAATTTTATTTTGGGAACATTTATTAGTTAGTGTAATAGGTGTCTGGGGAGACTATGAGGTCATAGACTATGTAACACTTGAAGATGGTACAAGATAGAAGACTAAGTTAGTTGGAGGTTTCATGTAAAGGTTGTGTCGGGGGGGAGATAATAAATAAGTTCCCCTAGAGTGAGTTCAAGAAGAGTTAACATAGAAATCATGAGGGTCGAAAGCACACCAAGTGGTGGGAGGAGAAAGGGGATGTGATTGATGGGGATCCCTAAATGGTTGTTCTCTAAAGGAGGAGCCCAACTAGTGGGTGGGTTCCTCTTGCATGATGTTGACAAGGTGAAAATGGAATTTTGTGCTGTAAAGGAATCTAAAACTAAATCTCATCAGTAGGTAACAAGATGCATATCACTAACCATATATTGGGAGGCCCATTAGATGATTTAATAGTGCACATGGGAGAAGGTCCTATGAGAGATTGTTGGGTGATTTTCCTCGATATAGCCTAAGGAATGTGGAGACTTGCAAGATATAGGGGCCCATCTTGGTGTAATATGGGATGTATTAGTTAGCCTCAATGGTGTGTAAGACATTGTCTGAGTTGGTATGTACCATGGGATTTTAAAATAAAAGTTAATCCAAAGAAATTATCGTTTTCATAGAGAAACATCATTGTACGGAAGACTTAGGAGGTGACCACCTTCATAGCATACATATAATTGTGCTCATGAATATTGTTCTAATCAATGGTTGTCTACATCTTATATGTTGATTATGATATCTGATCCCTAGTTCGATGGTGACTATTTTAAAGAACCCTTTAGTTTGAGAAGGATGACCATCATGCTCAACAAGATTTGAACCCAAAATTCGACAACAAAATCATATGAAAAGTATTGTTTTGCGGATTTGAATTTGAAGTTACGAATTCTGCTTAATTTTAATTTTAATGATAGAATTAGGTGTCGAATGTTCGACACAAGTGTTGTCGGATTTCTGACACCAGTTTTCTCGGTGTTTCGATGATACAGTCGTTGGATTTGCGGCACTTAGTGGTCGGATTTTTAACGAATTTGACTTACTTTTTTGCAACAGTAACTAGGTTAATATCGTGGATATTCGATGACGATTGAATTTGAAAATATATAAATTACAGAAACATTCCGACATGTTTTCTATAGAAGCGACAAACAGTTTGCGGAAATTATTTTATTCCTCGACGGACGGTTTAAGGAATTGTTTTATTCTTTGACAAATGGTTTGCAGAATTAGTTTATTTCTTGATGGACTGTTTGCAGACATCATTTTATTCTTCGACAGACAGTTTGGAGAAATTATTTTATTCTTAGACAAACCACCATTTGTGGAAATAGTGATGTGTGGACCTTAATTTTTTAAGATTATCGATAGTATTCATTCAAGCTTTTTATGACAAAGTGTCAAATAACAATATTCTTGATCCAAATGAACAAAATCGACAATTGCTTGCTAGACTGTGGGATGCAGCAAAAAGAAGGGGTGATGGGAAATGTTATTCTCCATGTAGTCAATGCAGGGGATTTAAGAGGAGAAGAATATTAATCACAATAGCCACAAAACATTGTAGGAAACATGGACACGCTGAGGGGGGGAATGAATATCGTCCATTTGTAAGTTTAGCATTATAAAGTTTTTTATATTTTTTGCTTTGGTAAATGTATGTTTTATTTTAATATTTTCTATATTAACTTATATCTATTGATGTATACATGTAATTATAAAGGAAATACATCCTATGCCATATCGTCCACAGGAAGTTCTTTCAGAACAAGTACCAGAGGAACATGGAGTTATGCTTAATGGAGAACAAGTTAATGATCCTATTGAAGAAGATGATCATACTAATAACGTAGTTGAAGATGATGGTACAAATACATTGATCCATGATTTATTTAATGTTAGAATGGATGATGATGATGACAATGATCATGAAAATATTGATGACTTTGATGATTTTCACGATATACCTCTTCTTGAGAAGGCATACAAACCCCTTTATGAAGTCTCCAAAATAAATATTCTCTCTGCTATATTGTTGATAATGAACTTGAAGGTTACGAATGGTCTTTCAAACATATCAATCACACGGATGTTAAGGTATGTAAAATAATCCATCACATATATATGATCATGATAAAGGTTATATCTATTCTTCTAATAATTATATTGTTAATTCATAATTCAAATTAATACAAATGAAATGTGTTTCGTTAATATTATTTATATATTATATTAACTCTATTTAAATTTTTATTTGATGTAGCTTGAAAGCTAAATTTTTGCTACCACCATCAAATATTTTACCTCACACATATCGAGATTTATCTTCCATCATGAAAGATATTGGAATGCATTATGAAACAATTCATGCATGCCTTGATGACCATGTTATATATTATAATCAAAATGAATTTGCAACAGAGTGTCTAGAAATTCATATAAGTAGATATTAAGCAGATCAAGTAACAAAAAAGGTGCCTCGCAAGGTTCTTCGTTATATTCCCATCATTCCATGTTTGCAACGACTGTTCAAGTGCAAAAACATAGCACAACTTATGGATTACATGCAAGGAATAGAATTCAAGATGATGTTATTCGAATGCCTGCAAATGGTTCTGCATTTAGAGATATGGAGGAAAAGTGGCCTCATTTTAAAGAAGAACCCGTAATATTAGTATTTCTTTGGCAGTAGATGGTGTCAATCCATTTTCACATATGAGATCCATTTACAAATATAACATTCCTCCATGGTTGTGAATAAAGAGGGAGCACATAATGTTGTCAATGATTATTCTAGGTATATTGTGTCTACAACTGTTTTATTTTTAATGTAGTTGGGGCATATCATTTGTCGTATTTTGTTTCCTAATGTCATATATATATATATATATTACTCTTGCGCATGGTTTATATATCTTAATGGTTTATATATCTTAATTATATATTTTATATGTACTTCAAATCAATCAAGTAAGTTCCAAGTTAAAGATATGAATGTATATATCGAACCTCTTATAGACGAGCTACTGAAGTTATGGAATGGAATTAGTATGTATGATGTATCTAGAGCAATATGACAAAGGCAATCTCAATTCCATGCAATGCTTGTATGGACAATACATGATGCCCCAAGGTTAAACCATTTTTGTGGTTTGTATTTTTAAGTTCCACTTTAATTGCATTTAATTTTATGAACTAGTTAATATAGTTTATATATAATTATAATTGACATAGATATTCCATATCTATATGTAGGTCTTTAGACAAAGGGAAAATTTGCATGTCCAGTTTGTGGTCCTAAGATCAAATCCCGTCACTCAAAAAGCTTAAGAAAGGAGGTGTTTGATGAGTATAGGCACTTCCTCTCTAAGAATCACAGGTATAGAACAACCAAAAAATAATAATTTCAATGGGAAGCAAGAGACTGCAATAAAACCACTGAGAATGACCCCTCACCTTTGGAAGTTCCAATATAATAGAAATCGTTAAGCTGGCATGTATGGATCATTGACGTATATGAATTGTTATGTATTTTGTTATTGTGTGTTGTTTATTGTAGTGGCCATAGATTATTTATGTAATTTCTTTATGGACTATGCTTCACGATGTCCGTCGTGATCATGAAGGAATCAATGGGCTTCCACGAGGAATAAAAAGTTATCCTAAACAATTCAATAGGTTTCACTACTATGAACACCTACAAATTGTTGATATGTTTGATACAATGCATATCGAAAAGAATGTGACTAAAACATTATGGCGACTATTGGAGCCAAGGAGCGACAAAGAAAAAATTGGGAAATTTTGCAAAGACATTCAAGAAGGCAACCATTCAATGAAAGACGTCATTCAATTTCATAGAAACAGAGACCAAATTATTATAAACTTAATTCCATGGATGTTAACGGAGCATCAAAGTAACGTTGTAAAAGAAGTCACACTGAAAATTAAATTTCCCACTGTATTTTGTGCAAACATGAAAAATATCATAACAAAGAAAGGTGATTTTGCGGGGGTGAAAAACGCATGATTGACACATCTTCATGAAGGTAATTATTATGGTTATATCGATATAATTATTATTTGTTTAAATTCCAGTGCATATTGTTGTTATTTTTTTGTCTACTCTATGTTTAAAAAATGATGTGGTTTGTATATTGTTATAGTATGTTCTACCTCTCTCTCTCTCGGACAACTTCGACAACAATGCCAAACAAGTTATATATAATCTTGGGAAATACATGAGGTAACTAGCAATTATTTGCATGTGACGATATAAAGTATTGGAGGAGAGAAATTCCTCGTCTCATGTGTGAAATGCAGAAGCATCTACCTTCGGCATTTTTCAATGCACAGGAACACTACCTCATACACCAAGTTGAGGAGGTTGAATTGTGTGGACCTGTGCACTCAAGGTCCATGTGGATGGTTGAGAGGCACTTGAAAAATATGAAGGGTTTGGTTAGACAACGAGCATGTGCTGAGGGTTCTATGATGGAAGGATATATGGTATACCAAAACATGTTGTATGTTAGTGAATATCTTCCTAATTTAGCGTCAAATCTCAATTTACATCTCATTTGTAAACCGGACTCCAATAACAATTTTGAAAGGGAGTGCGTGAAGGGGAAAGGTAGATCGAGGAAGGTGGAAGGTAATTATTAGCTAGTGGATGTTAATTAATATAATACATTTGACTATTGAATTTTATGTATATATATCATACATGTTCTATTTGCATATTCAATCTATTGCATCAATTAAGAGTGTATACTTTGTTAAGATAATTTACATATGTCTTGAATTTTAATTGTTATTATCATCAAGCAGTTGGTTGAGAGTGGGATGCAATTCATTTATACATCACAAACAATCTTGACTGGATGAAGGTATGGATTGAACGATGCGAACAATTGGGTCATGGAATATCATGGGAATGTGTGGCTTCATTGGTTAGAGCAGCACATCGCAATGGATATACCAATCTTACACAAAGGGAAATCGATTTAGCATATGGTTTAAAAGATAAGCAGGAAAGCATATTAATCAACCACTCTAAATCATTTTTTTTGCAAATTGCATATTGATGTACGCATTGTTTTTTTCCCCGTATGGTTGCATAAACATGCACTTAATCATAAATATTGAATCATTATGTAATATTTTACTGTATGGCTTGTTGTAGGTAAAACACCATAAGGTTATGGTGTGCAATGGTTGTAGATATCACATAAAAAAGTTGGATGAAAGAAAGAAAACATCAGATTGTGGGATATCTGCAGTCTTTGAGGTGACCAATGTTTCATCTAGAAGTGACAGACATCCAGAACTCTCAGAAAATAGATACTATGGGTATCTAGAATACATTATTCAGTGTGAATTTAAATCCTTCAAGGTATTTATGTTCGTTTTCATATTGTACACGTTTCGATTGAATCAACGTGATCCAGATAGAACTATTATTGAACATGATGATGGATTTACCATGGTAAATACAAGGTTGTTTGAGCCAGGAATGAAGCCCTATATTCTTCCAAGCAAATGTGAACAAGTATTTTACTCTGAGGTTCTTGGTAAATTGGGTTGGTCATTTGTTGTGAGACATGATCCAAGGGGAAGGTCAGTAAAGTATAACCTGGAGGAAGGTCATGAAGAGAGTCTAGAAGAACAAGACGATGATGAATATCATGATCAACATGAGTTAGATGATCATGATGATCCAGAAGAAGATGTCAAAGAATTACTTGAATCGGATGATGTAGAAGACAATTTCGATGAAGATGATATCGATGATGACATGATGATCGTAACTGACTTAGATGACGATGATGATATGACCAATCCTTACAATGTTTACTCTGGATCTAATGATATGGATGATGACTTAGATGAAGAATATGATGAAGTATATTGAAGTGTACGAGGTATGTAGTAATTTCTCTACTATGTATATTTTGATTGAGTCTTCCGATATAAATATTGAATTTTATTGGTACTGAAAATTCAATCATTTAATTAGAAATATTATTTTATCTTATTTGTTTTAAAAAGAGTAACTAACATTAATGAGATCATATTACGGATAAGAGAAAAGACAAGACTAAAATAATCCATGACAACTATCCAAATATCATACCTGTAAGATCCAAGTCTTGTTATATTGTAAATAAGTTACTTTTTGATATGTTGAATTTTTTAAATATTTGACTATTATTATATAATTTGATTTTCAAAAAAAAAATCATCAAATTGAAGATACAAATCTATAATTCATTTTGATTGTAGTTGAACAAATCATCATTTTGGATTTGCAATATATGATTCCAACATATTTTACAATGGGACAGTTTGTACATATGATACGCAAGAGAATAAATGTAGGTGCAGAGAAATAAATATTTATTTTTGTGAACAATGTGATTCCACATACTGGTAATTTAAATCTTATCAATTTTAATTTGATGTTCAATGTCTTTGCAACTAATATTCTTTGGCATTTTCTTTTTCAATACTTAAGTCCGCCGTCTTCATCATCATCATCATCATCATCATCATCATCGTCATCGTCATCATCATCGTCATCATAACTAACATCATCGTAATCATTGTCAACTTCATAATCATCATAATCATCATCAACTTCATAATCATCATAATCATCGTCAACTTCATCATCATCTTCATCGTGCTGCGTGGGGCCAATGATGAAAAATTGTATATGTGTGCCAGCTTGGTGTGAAATTTGGCATGGTTAGACTAGACACATGCATTGACAGTGTGGGAGGGTTTCTAGACTCAAACATCATCATCATCATCAACATCATTGTCATCATCATCATCATAATAATAATAATCGTGAACTTCATCGTCAAACATGACTATCATTAACAATTCGAGCAACAAAAACCATACCTATAGATTAATTAATTTTCTACGTGGGGCCAAGGATGAAAACTTTTATATATGTGTTTGCTTGGTGTGAAATTTTTCATGGTTATACTAGCCACATGCATTGACGGTGTGGGAGGGTTTCCAGACTAAAACATCGTCATCATCATCATCAACACCATCATCATCGTCGTCATCGTCGTCGTCATCATCGTCGTCGTCGTCGTCATCATCATCGTCGTCGTCATCATCATCGTCGTCGTCATCATCAACGTCATCATCATCATCATCATCATCATCATCTTCATCATTTCATATGACATCAACATCATGGTAACCATATTCATCATAATAATCATCATCATCATCAGAGTCGTTGTCGTCATCGTGATCACCATATTCATTATCATCATCTTCGTTTTCATTGTCATCATCATCGTCGTCGTCATCATCATCATCAACAACTTCATCGTCATCTACATCATCAAACATGTCTGCCACTAGCAATTCAAGCAACAAAAACTATACCTGTAGATTAATTAATGTGCTACATGGGGCCAACGATGAAAATTTTTATATATGTGTCGGCTTGGTGTGAAATTTGGCATGGTTAGACTAGACACATGCATTGAAGGTGTGGGAGGGTTTCCAGACTCAAACATCGTCATCGTCGTTGTCATCATTGTCATCATCATCATCAACATCATCATCATCATCGTCGTCGTCGTCACCATCTTCATCAACATCATCATCGTCATCATCAACATCATCATCATCGTCGTTGTCATCATCATCGTCGTCAACTTCACCATCATCGTCAACTTCACCATCATCTTCATCATTAAATATGTGCCAGCATGGTGTGAAATTTGGCATGGTCAAACTAGACACATGCATTGACGGTGTTGGATGGTTTCAAGACTTAAACATCATCATCATCAAAATCAACATCATCAACTTCTAGTTTTGACATCAACATCGTTATCACCATCTTCATCATCCTTGTCGTCATCATCATCATCATCATCGTCATCATCATCATCATAATCATTGTTATCATCACCAACGTTGTCATACCTTGAAGGACCGACGACATTTGGCATCATTGGTTTGGCGAGGTCGTCGGATTCTTCATCATGTCATAGGACATCGTCGTCATCGTCACCATCTTCATCAAAGTATTCTTCATAATCATCATCATCATCTTCTTCATCATCATCTTTATCATCACCCTCTTCCTCGTCAACATATTCATCATCATCAACTTCTTCATCATCATCATCATCGTTGTCATCACCATATTCATCATCATCCTCATCCTCATCATCATCATCATCATCTTCATAATCATCTTCGTCGTCGTCATCTTCCTCATCAACATATTCATCATCATCAACGTCTTCTTCATCATCATCATCATTGTCATCACCATCTTCATCATCATCGTCGTCGTCGTCATGACAATGTTGTGTTTGTGAGGGATTGATGATGAACTTCATTCATGTGTCACATGGATCATTTTCCTTAAGGGGTGCCCCAATATTCTTTGTTTTATTTTCCATATTGATCACAAGTACTTGGTTTTTTATACATATTGATGTGGTGTTTGGAGGCTCTTAAAGTGAGAGTTTTCTAGGCTTATGAGGCTAATTCGGTACCTTGATGACACAAACATATACAATCAAGACTAGTGGAGCACTCTTGCATTTGTGGCTTGATATAGCTTCTTAATGGAATGAACTAACATTTTGGGTTGAGCACTCTAACCTATTTGTCATAACTTGATGACATGGATGGTTTATATTGGACTTTCCATAAAGTGACTTTTCCCTAGCACATTTTTAATGATTGTTTCATGCCTTAAGGTATCATGCTTGAATCTTGAGGCATTTTGGGTGTTCTTTCCAGTAGTAGAGCATGGTTTATATGCTATAATGTGCACATATTCTCAAAAATTCCAACCAAATCCAATACCTTCATGAGAAAAATCGTATACTTTGATACCAACCAAAGCCAATGCATTCATGAGAAAAATCGGTTGGCATAGATAGAAACTAGTATGAGTCTTCCTAAACATTTCATATATAGAACATAAATGCAATTCCTTCAATACACATGGTTTCGAGTGCTCTCAGAATGATATGTTGTCATCTCTCACAAGGATACGTTGTCATCTCTAGCATATTTCTAATTTTAGACATTTAATTTTTAGAATAGTTACTTTTAGACACTTTTTCAGTAAAACTATTATTTAATGATTATTGTTAAAAATAATCAAGATTATTATTTTATACTCATACCCACTCATAATATATTTATGATCACGTGGATTCAAGTGAGGAAAACGATTATTATAAAGTTTGTGTCTTTGCCAACTTTAAGTTGATTTTCAACTCAAAGTTAAGTCTTTGTCTTCACTTACCATTACATCAACTACCAAAGACTTACCTTTACCCAAAGTTTTATTATTACCCATTTCTTTCATGGACTTTATAAAGTAACATAGGATAAAAAATTCAGTGGATCTATCGTCCCATTTTCAAGGCGTATATCATGGTCAACTTACCAAAACTCATACCCAAACCTTCACTGTGCACGAAGCTTACAAGGAGCACCTCACGGGTCTTAATGCTTTGCACTACTCGTTGACATGCAAAATGACAATGATATTTTATATTATTGGTCGAATTTTTATTAACGCTGAAGCTTATAAATATATGAGGTTAGATTTTTATGTCAACATTTGGAAGCTTTTGCACTTACTCTATGCAATTTTTATTTCTCGACACAATTTGTGTATTGGGCGTTGCATACGATTTCTCTGACAGGGCTTCACGGCTTCAGTATGGGTGTATGTGATTTCTTCATGGGTTGTCTGCAATCTCTCTTCACGGGCTGCTTACAGATTTACTGCACCTTCTATCGGTTTCCTGTTGAAAAAAGAGCAGTAATGTCTTCGGTATGTGGTCATTTAAGGTCAAATTGTCAGTAGGTTTATAAAAAAATAGAGGTTAATTTAGTCTGGAAAGGTTTCAAATTTTGGACCAACCTTTCGAACAAACAATGGAGATTCAGGTTGTTTAGTCTGGATGT
>LPNX010110642.1:15172-91654 GCA_001517045.1 Pseudotsuga menziesii | reverse complement strand
ATATATATATTTAAGGAATTTAGCGCATACCCTTCCCAAACCCTATCTTATTTTCTATAGATAGAATCCATTTGCATATCTAGATTACTTACCAAAGAAAATCTCGGGATTTTTAGGAATTCTGAGTTTTCTTTACTGTTCAAAAGGAATCCTTAGATTAATGTTCAGTATGTGTCTGTGGTCTGTTTGAGAAAGGATAAACTTTGGAAATTGTGGGAGATGCTTGTTGTAAAAGACAATAAAGTGGTCATTAAGGGGGTGTTGAAGATGTAATGACATTTTTAGTTGGGTGCTATACTCTGCTAAAATAGTAGTGGAAAAAATAGTTAAGATAGGATAATTCGTATCCTCAAATTTTTCATAAACATATATGATAATTTGGTCCAATTTCGAAACAAATTGTACATCATGAAAATGTACCTCGGTTCTCCCCCCCTCCCTTACCCTTGGCCATCGGGACCAGCAGGACTTGACATCCTCTCTCTCTCTCTTTCCTAGCACTAGGATCACCAGTATTTGGCCTTTCAATTGTATATCTAAACTTTTGCTTTTGTGTCTTTGGTTTGAGTGATAGTTATGCTTCTAGCTAATTGGCATGTTCCAGAATTTGATGTCTAAGATTGGCATGTTCCTTAAATTCGAGTTGTATTTCCCCAAACTAAGATTTATCTAATGCATGCAGCAACACAATTATGCTAGAAGACAATTTATCTTTTTCAAGGACAAAAGTCTAAGCTCTTACAAGTTTGTAGTTGATGTATATAGCTCACAGTTCCAGCTACCAAGTGACCCTAAGAAACAAATCAGTGAACACAACAGGTTATGATTGAGAATTCTCTAGTGGCCAATTGGGGATAAAAACTTAAAAAGGATAAACTAATGAGATACAGATACATCACAACGTATTTGAAAGGCCTACCCTATTTTCAAGGATCTATGTAATGAGATACCCAAAGTTCTCCAGTTCTAAGTCTAATAATGTTTATATCTTAATTGGATTTAATGTTTGAAAGTAGTTGAATTCCTCTCTTTTATGTGGTTATATGGTAATCCTTTAATAACACATGTTGTTAATTTCAGTTTCCCTTATTTCACAGAATTGCCATATCTGTTTCCTATCACTTTGTTTACATAACCATAGAAACAAGGGTGCCAATATTTATTTGCTTATAAAACTTCAAAGAATATTTTAAATCTTCTCATTGTGTGGTGAAGCATTTCCAGAAAATTAATATCATATCAGACATTGTACCCTATCTTGTATCATTCCAAAATGAGACTGTTTCAAAATTTGGCAAGACTAATGTTGCATTGAGAAGACGAGCAACATCTATACCATCGCATAGCTGCAAAGACAATAAGACTGGCATAGAAAACGCTATCATCATACTCTTTTCTAAATTTGGAAAACAGAAAAGTCCAAGTTAGATTGTTCATAGTACATGTGCAAGAAAAAAGAAAAATACTTGTTTGAGTTGGTTAAAAAAATTTAACATGACTACAGTATATCTTATCCTGCAAAAGGAATATACTCGTTAATTTATGCTGAAATAGTTGTGATCCTGGAGCTCAAGCTATCTCAAGTACATTTTTGTTGTCCTTTATATAGTTGTGAGCCAGTTAGAACTTTGTGCTTTTATTGTTAATAAAAGAATCATTTTTTCAGAAAAAAATCAACATCAACTTAGAATTTATTTTTTATTTTAGATACTTACATATTTTCTCATCTTATTAAGACCTCCATGGCAATCAATTTTAATGTATCCATTGCTTTCAACTGGAGGACCTGCATAATTTCAATATCATGGAATGAATACAGGCCTAGCTTATGACCTTTCCTTAGGTCGGGTAATACTTTTCAGTCAGGACCAGCTCAAGACAGGACCTTACCTGTCTAAGCAAAACTTAGAACTAGGGCGTTACAGGAGTTCAAGTAAGACCTATGAAATGTGATCTTAAAGAGTAGTAACAGATGAATTAGAAGTATATCTACCTGCACACTAATGAAAACTTTATCTACACAAAGAATCAGGCAGATAATAAATTACATGTTATGGGTTTTGCAGTCCACCATTCGCAAGGCTTCCAGTGCACAAGGCTCTTCACATTCCAAATACTCTTTCATTGACTCGTTTTTCTAGGCATTACAGTCATGTCTCTGCATTAAAAGAACAATATTACCTATATATCCATACATGTCAACAACTAATAAAATTTAGTAAACCCTCTTTTGTAGAAATTTTCTTATCAATCAGGTTGTCAACCTTAAAATAGTTTTTAGCAGTCCAAATACAAAGGCATGGTAATTGTCAAAATTCTACAAAGAATATTTTTTAATTTTACAATAAACATGAATGGTACAAAAAGTCAAATATATTATATTAATTAACATCCACTAGCTAGGAATTCTGAGTTTTGCCTTTGGTCTTTTATAAAGAGGATCCATAAGGCTTACAAGTTTTTTGGATTTTTTTTATCAAACTATAAAAGGTAGAAGAAAGAATGAGGCTCTTGGTTATAAGAATCTTCAAAATTTGAGTAGCATGCCTCTTTACCTGCTTGACAAAAACTAAAAAGCAACAAACAAGAATTAGTCAAAAACACCCTCAAACACTTTAAGAGTGTCTTTGGGACAACACTACAAAGCCAGAAAAATTCTAAGTTAAATTATACTAGAACTTGCACAAACTAACTAAGTAAGACAAGTTAGAAAGCTTACCTTCTTAGGGTCTTTTCTTTCCCTCTTGGGCCAGCAAATGAAATGGAACTGGATTCCCAAATGTAACTTCTAAAAAACAAAGAAAGAACCTTTCGTTTAAGCCTTTTAGATTCTACAATAAAATGACTTATAAATGAGGAAATTTGAACTAGATCTAGCTTATATATAAAGTTAAAAAATACTTTGTCAATCATAATTAGCATGCAACTCCTTGTCCTAACCATATACATTAAATATGCATTAGAAAATAAAATGTGCTTCTTATTGGAAAACCCCTATTTTTTATAAATTTGTTGCTTTGGTATTTTGTAGCAATTGGTTGAAAGAGTCTCATTGCTGTAATAATGTTGAGGCTTCCCTAGAATGGAGATGAGCTCCTAATGGTCAGGGTTAGCTTGCCCAAATATAACACATGCTTCTCGGATCTTCTCCTAATAGTACAGAATGGTACGGTGCTTGCTTGTGATTGTTCTAAGCTTACCTGTGACTGTCTGAACCAATACTAGGCTTCTTGTGACTGTCTGTGGACATATTAGGTGCTTCCCTTGAGAACAGTACTGTTTCTCGAATAGGGTTTATGCTATTAGTGTCTGCTATGTCTTCTTGGAGATGGAGATAGTGATGCTATAAGTGTACAGGAGGTTGTCGTGAGGGTTTAGGGTGATGCCCTATCCCGTTAGGAATTTGTATGATTGCCGTGAATGTTTAGGATGAATCCCTAGATGCTCTTGATGCTTTCCATGGATGAGTGGATGAGTGGCATATTCAAAAACTAGAATCTACTACTACATGTTGCATCATGCAATAAGGATGGAAAATGAGATGAAATAAAATTTTCTACGTTATCCTTCCCACATATATTTAGAGAAAACAATACAAGCTGTCATCCTTTCCAAGAGATTAGTGGAGTCTCAATATGGTATGTTGAAGTTAACTGAAGTTGTATAAGATTAGGTTTCCATTATCCCTCCAAAGCAAGTCCTCGGCTCAATTGAGTATGTGCTCTATCCCATGATGGGATAGTACATGCTTGATTATATGATGGTTACGCCCCTTTCTTATGTTTTTTTAGATATTTTCTTTGAACCAAAAAGGGTAAAGACTTAAATAATAATCATATTTTGATGGTTCTATATTTGTTTCATCTCCAAGTAGTTTACATGCCTTTTGCAAATAACAATTGTTTTTACTAGAAATAGAAATATATTTAATTTTAATATTTTGAAAAGAAAAAATGAACATACATGATGCTAACTTAAGGAAGCTGAGAGGTTCATTTGCAATATAATGGAACCAACTATGGATCATCGATTAATTTCCTAAATCATAGTAAAATTTCCTAAACCAATACTGGGTTTCCCGTGATTGTATGTGGATAGATTAGGTGTTGCCCTTGAGAACAGTATTGCTGCCCGAATAGGGTTTATGCTATTGGTGTATTCTCTGTCTACTTGGAGATGGAGATAGTGATGCTAGAATTGCATAGGAGGATACCATGAGGGTTTAAGGTGATTCCCTATCCCATTAGGAATTTCTATGGATGTTGTGAGTGTTTAGTATGAAGCCCTAGCGCTCTTCATGCTTTCCATGGATGAGTGGATGAGTGGCATATTCAAAAACCAGAATCTACAACTACATGTTGCATCATGCAATAAGGATGGAAAATGAGATGAAATAAACTTTTCTAGGTTATCCTTCCCACATATCTTCAAAGAAAAAAATACAAGCTGCCATCCTTTCCAAGAGAGTAGTGGAGCCTCAATATGATATGTTGAATTTAACTGAAGTTGTATAAGATTAGGTATCCATTATCCCTCCAAAGCAAGTCCTCTGTTCAATTGAGTATGTGCTCTATCCCACGATGGGATAGTACATGCTTGATTCTATGATGTTTACGCCCCTTTCTTTTGTTTTTTTAGATATTTTATTTGAACCAAAAAGGATAAACACCTAAATAATAACCATATTTTGATGGTTCTATATTTTTTTCATCTCCGAGTAGTTTACATGCCTTTTGCAAATAACAATTGTTTTTACTATAAATAGAAATATATTCAATTTTTATATTTTGAAAATAAAAAATGAACATGGATGATGCTAACTTAAAGAAGTCGAGAGGTTCATTTGCAATATAATGGAACCAACTATGGGTCATTGATTAATTTCCTAAATCATAGTAACATTTTCATATTGGAAGAAAAATTAAGTTGAATGTCCAAGGAAAAGATCCAACGTTAACCACCAAAACAAAACAAAAAATGCCAAGACATAAGCACTTAGCCCTTTTAAAATTTAGAATATATGTGTCTTCTTTGCACTGGATTAAAAAGGACAATCAAGGTTTAGTAAATGAATATTTGGCTACATCTATATCTAGTGGTTGTGGTTGTGGGATGGATTTTTAACCTCCCCCTACACACTTTCCATAAGTAACATGTTGGTTCCATCCTCAAAAAGCGAAAGTGACCAAGGGTTTGTTCCAGGATATTTACCTTGGAAAAAAAATTTAAGACAAGACTATATATAAGAATGCCAAAATTCTACACCTAAGCAAAAATTCAAGACGCTAACATTACTTGTGTCAAAATAACTGCATGATTGAGATTTTATCTCTCGAATTACACTGGCTTCACTCCTTTTGATGATAAAATATTTTGCATATACCACTAAAATAAATATGCCCTAACTTGAGCTTTTGATATCAAGATTTGGGCCATAAGGACTTCTTCTGAATCTAGATCTTGTGAGATATTTATCAAATTTAGTGTACTAGGCCCTTGGGGATTTGTTTAACTTGTAAAGATAATTTGCAAACCTGTGCACTAGATGTTATTTATGTGCATCTTGGAATCTCTATAGTTGAATCTTGGTACACATACACCTCCTCCTAAATATCCATCATGGTAGGCACTCTTTACATCCATTTGATAAAATTTATAGGCAAGCTAAGATATCATGGCTAGATCCAATCTAATTGTGACCATCTTTGTTGTAATGAGATCCGTAAACTAGGTCTTTAATATTTTTGGTGAGGAAACAAAATAAATTCGAAAAGTTAAACCTACAAAATTTGACAAAAACATAGTTTGTATTTTGAGATAAATTGGCTCAAGCATTTGCTATGGAACCACTTGATATTAATCTCGTGTTACAATACTATGTGATGTACTATTATACTAAGGAATTATTGATATTCTTCAAGATAATGGTATCACAATGGTGTCATGCTTATAAGTCTATCAAATCCATTTCTCAATAGATTGATGTCACTAAAATGCCATGCTTATAAGTCCTCAAGATAATGATATCAATCCGTTGGTTATCCGACCTTTATAAAGGAGACTTTGTCGGATTTCTGACATCTATGTAGTGAAATTTGTCATTGGATATCCATTAAATCTGACATATATGCTATACTACCGACGACTTCAATTCGTTGGTTATATGACTTTAGGCATGTCTACAGGGAGCAAAATATGAGTGCATACCATTTATCCAAGGAAGCATTGAATATGAAGGTTGGCCTCCTCTCATTCTCGTAACTTTTAGAAGGAGAAATCATTGTGGAAGACATGATACAACTCTTTTAAGAGTTTTTTTATTTATGTGTTGTAGTCTTTTTTGGTTCTTTCGACTATGGGATACATTAGCATCTTTCTTGTTTTAGCTGGGGATATAGATTTTTTTTTCATCCCCCAGAGATGTATTTTCTTCGCCCTCAATGCCTCCTTGGATAACCTGTTTTGGCTCCTTATGTTCTCCCTATGGTATTGCTACTTCAGACATCTTGGGATTGTGGGTTTCATCCATCCCCTTGGGAAAGTTTTGATACTTATATCCACTCACGTCTGGAATGACTTATTATCATGACTATGTACAAGTTACCTTTGATTCACTATTGAATATCAAGGAAAACCCATTTTTCTTCTGAAAAAAAAAAGTTACAAAATCTTAGCAAATGATTTTATTATATATATTGAGATCCGTAAACGGGTTCTTTAATATTTTTGGTGAGGGAAAAAAATAAATTAAAAAAGTTGCACCTACAAATTTTGTCAAAAACGTAGTTTGTATTTTGAGATAAATTGGTTGAAGCATTAGCTATGGAACCACTTGATATCTATCTCATGTTAAAGGAGTATGTGATGAACTATTATACTAGGGAGTTATTGATATTATTCAAGATAATTATATCACTATTATGTCATGCTTATAAGTCTATCCAAGATTTTGCTGGTATTTTGCTCTTATTTTCCGAGTTTTTTCTGGCCATGGTGTAGGTAGAACCAAATAGGTATTTATCATACATGTCTTCCTCAAGCGAAGGGAGTTTAGGAAGCCTAGAGGAAAGTGAGACATACAGTAGGTCTACAAGGGCTAGATCAACTAGATGTCAAAAGATCAAAAGAAAATTCAATAAACACATGAATTTTTTTCTCGCAGGAGGGGGGTCATGTTCCTATGATGATGAGACAATAGGAGACATCGAGGTGCCCTTAAGGTACAAACATCTAGTGAAACAATGGGTACCTAGGGATATTTCTTAAGTCAACACCAATTTTTGTGTGAATGACAAGATATATAGAATTGCAGCGTCGTCATTACATGGATTGGGGTTATTTTGCATGGATGGCATAAAGGTCAATTACGATAGATGTACATAATTGATGGAGTATGTTGGACCCTCTTACAACTACAATAATTGGATGCGCTTGGTCCAATATACATAAAATATGCGTAGATAAGGGTTGCCAGCAAAACATTTACAACTAAAAAACAAAGATCAAAATAAAGAAGCAACGTTGTACATTGATGGAAGGCCAAAGAAAACTGGGAATATTTCCTGGTTTATAAATAGTACACAACCAGGGTCTACACTTAAGAAACCCAACTGCAAATTTCAGGGGAGTGAAGGAAATCATGCCTTTGTATGTGCAATTAAATCAATAGTTACAGTGCTTTTGTATGTGTAATTAAATCAATAGCTGCAGGAGAAGAACTGCTTATTAATTACAATTTGAATCGAGTAGATACAAACACGGTTAGTATGGATGTGGTACATCCAACATTTAACCCAACCTTTTATTAATTATTTTAACATCTTTAGGATTTTTCATTAGTAGACAATTATAATTTTTTATTAAAATTTTCTATGTTGACTTCACAATGAGGTGATCGGGGGTGCATCACCCCAGCAGCTGGTGAGAGTAGTACACCATCCTCAAGGAAATAGGTATACGTCAAAATTTTATGTTATTAAATTGGTTTAGTGATTATTTTGGTTTTGTTAGGTAATTTTTACTATGTTTTTTATGCAGGGTTCTATCAGGGGCACCTCCCTCATAGTATATGTTACTAGACCTGCCTCGAGGCGAAAGGTATACATCAATGCCATTGTACAAATTTAATATGTAGAAACAGCTATGTTGTTAAGTTTTTTCAATAGTATATTCGTTTGGTTTATATAATCTTATCTATATTTCATGCAGAGTGTTGATCGGGGAAGCCACCTGACTATTGATCATATGACTGTAGCCTTGGGGAAAGAGGTAAACCTGAATGTAATTATACAATCCAAATACTTCAAAATTGTACACATATATAAAATGTAGCATAATGTTTATTTTGTTATGTATTTTTTTGTTTATATAATTTTGTTCATTATGATAATGTTGTCTACTTTTTTGCAGGTGGGTGGTCGGGGAAAGTACCCAACTGTTGACCAGACCACACCGTCGTCCAGGAATCCGGTAAACTTAGATGTAATTCTAGGAATCTATCATGATAGATAAAAAAAATTAATATAATTTTTTGCTCAGACTATTGCTTCAACACGTAACCAATGTTTTATATATTTTTGTTGCTGACAAATTATTTGGTTTATGAAACAGCAATACAACAGTCCATAGATTTTGATGTGGATGAGTTGTTGAATGATGCTGACATTGGTTCTTCTCTAGACCCGGTGAAGCTGATAGAGAATACCTTGAAAAAAATTAATGCAGATATTCTTTCGTCTACTATTTATAATTTTGTAGACACATGAGATTAAAGCAAAGGTTCAAGTGTTGATGCAGAGATATCAGGCCTTGAAAGTAAGTTGCAGAATCATAATATGAATTCATTTAGAAATTTATAGTATTTTACATTTATATGATACTGAACTTATAATTGAATGGTTTGTATTTACAGGATTTTCTACAACCACACACTGGTGGTGAAGGCAGTGTTGGGCCCAGTGAGCAAAACACTCCACGTACACTACATATTGCACCCGTGTTTTCGAATGAATAGTCGAAAACACGTTTCACGACATCCTGAGGCCAGCAGAGGGTGCAGCCGCTGTTGACCGACGCACACCAGAAAGGTGCAGAAGAATGGGTGCAGGCAGAGCCTGATAATAATGCTAATGTTGAAGTAGCATTTCCTAGATCTTCACATGTCACTAGCACAGGTTCAATAGAGACAACATTTTTGGTGAACGAGGAACTCGTTCCAATAAATATAGAGAAGATTCCAGGTAATTATAGATCGTTCAATTTTGTTTTTATAAATTGATTGTAATATACCGATTAAAAAAATTTAAACTAATTATGGCATGATTGTTTTGCAGGAAATGATGTTTTTTATAAAAATCTAAATGATTTGACCTTGGAGATGTTCGAGCCCACTATTCGAACAAGGTGGGACATACAAATAAAAATTTAAAGGATGAGCTGACTAATCGGTTTATTGGCCTGTCCAGCAAAGATAACTTCGATACAACAAAGTTCCTAAAGAAGGATGGACAATATATGAATATTGTCCAAGAGCAATATAGGGTTCACCTAGAAAGGAACCCTAGGTATAAGCACCCTCCAATGATTCCATCAAGGGATTGGAAAGCCCTATTGGAAGATGGAAAAGAAAGGGATCTGAGAAAAGTAGGAAAGATACCGCCAGAAACAGGGTGGTATGTAATACTTTCCACAATGTAATGGTAAGCCTTATTATTATTAATTTTTATATCGAATTTGGAACATCTAACATAGTTCAATAGTTTATTAGGCTTTCAGACACATCAAAGGCCACAAAGGAAAGTCTGGATAAAATTGGTCAGCACAAGCTTGGGCTTGGTGGTTATTCGAATTTGGTAGCATGAATTGTAAGTATCGAAAACCCAATACTGCATCCAAATAATAAATAGAAAATTATTTTCCTTTTAATCCAGCGTAAAATGTAAAATTAATGACATTATGCAAATATGCAGTTCGGGCGATTCAAAGAAGTGCCCACTCAGGAAGACTTGAATCTTGGACTCCAACACGGATTTGAAGTTGTTGTTGAACCTCAAAAAATATTGTCTGGGAATACACAGTCTTCTGGTGATCCATTTGGTGCATAGGTATATAAAATCTATATAGTTTAATGAAAATTTATTAATTGTCATGCAATCTATTCGTTATAAACAATTAACATAAAATATTTATTCTGTTTTGAGCAGGAAAGAAATGATCCCCTTAATGTCGATGATGTACACCAACCAATCAAAGATCATGCTTCGATTCCTAGCAATGAATTTATTAATATGCTACCGTTATGTATTGATAATTGCATATGGTGAACATTAAATGTACTTAAACATATTTCAACTGCAGAGCATGTACATGGTCACACTGTATAGGTTGAGCCTCAACAAGATAATGAAGAACATGATGGGCCCATGCCAGGTAAAAAAACACCTTTGTAATTTTTTTTTAAATGAAATACTTGTAATTACAAAACAAAAATAAATTAATGCAACATTTTCACATTATTATAGCAATTCTGAGCCCCTTGCCGCAAGATCCACGTGGCAAGCAATATACAAGGGAGACATCAGGACAAGTTGATGAAGTACCGGGAACCGAACAATAAATTCCAGAACATGTGCTTCTTGCTCATTTTGTAAAGAGAATACAAGTTAAAAAGAAGTGACTGAAAATTTTTTGAGTAATTCTTTTTTATAATACAATGTCATGCATGGTTTTTTACGCTATTTAATGAATGAATGGTTTTACCGGCTATTGAATGAATGAATGGTTTAATGAATGATTTAATGAATGGTTTAATGAATGTTTTTTTTAGCTATTGAATGAATGAATGCTTTTTTCAGCTATTGAATGAATGAATTTGCACTAAAAAAAAATTTACAAGTAGATGCATTGGGTTTGGGGAATTGAGAATGATGTGAGGAGGGGAAGGGGCCATAAGAGCTTCCACCTTCATTTTGTTAGTCCTGTTTCATAGAGAATATTAAATTATTCTCGAAACAGAGAGGAGACCAATGAATGGTAAGGAATTATACATTAAAAAAAGTTATTTATATAATTGTAGTGTTTAAATTTTACTATTGCTATTTGACTCATCCATTGGAACTAGTTACACATAGTATTGGGAAACATTTTCATATTTCAGAGGCAAAATTGGCGTTTTGATGTGATCGATGGCTGTATATACATAGTGCTGCGGTTCTCCATGCTTCCTCAAGTGATCTCTTATTACCAATTGTTTTAATTGAATATTATTGTAATTTCATTGTTACATTAAAAATGTTCATCAACTGTAAAATGTTCATTATTAATGTTGTTTTTATTCATTGAGACAAACTACTCAAATTGTATTTTTTTAGCTTCATTTTGTTATTTTCATAAACATGCAAATATTTATTTGATGGGTCCTAACATGAAATTATTGCGACGGGAAAATATTTGTCGTATATTGAAAGATGTTTTGAAAGGTAAAGCAAAAGAAGACAGTGGCATTCTCCACAAATCAAGGTAAGTTGTACCAAAAAATTATAATTAGTATCAACAACATATTCCTAATTCTCATACATATTTTGCTTCTATTAATTTGATTTGTATTCCATACTTGCTCAATTTGTAGCATTGTGTGTTCCCTATTATTTTTACTTGCTTGAATTTCTAATAGAAAATATCAAATATGCTTAGAAACTATCAAATATGCTTAGAAGTCCAAAAGCATGGACAACATGTTTTGTTGGTTGAAAATGTTAGGTTCCTTGTTGTCAATTTTGAATGGTTTTCATTGTAACACAATCGTTTTCAAAATAATAGATACATTTTTCACATCTAACTAGATTGCAGATACAAACCTAGGGTTTCCCAAGATCGTAAATCACTTGTGATATTACATCAAATTTTAAAAACTCTATGCACAAGTTAGGAAATATTTAGATTTGGTCCAAGATTACTTGCAACACTCATGTGGTTATTGTTGTTGTCAAGGTTATTGATGTTTAAACCCACATCAAAGCTTATGGCTCAAACATAAAATCCATTAGGCACCAAAGTTCCATCTTAGAGGCAAAATGTGCTTAGGGGAGTTAAATAATTAAAAAAACAAAGATTACAAAGGACAAGAGAAAATATAAGAGAAATGAAGGGAAAACAAACAAGACGAATTGAGAAGGATATATTTCTAAGCTTATAAATAAGTTACAACCTCTTCGATCAATTCTATGCTTACATGGGTAAATCTATTTTGGAAAATTGTTCTATTGATATTGACACAATTCTTATATTGAATTCGTAAGTCCCCTATTAGATAAACATAAATGATATGAACATAAAATCAAACATCCTAGATCTAAATTCCTGTAGAAACTTGCAATCACTTCAGTAATGGCTCGCACTGACCCCTTTCATGGTTAATGACTAAAGGCTCAAGATCTAAATTTTAGATGAAATATTGTAGCGTTGCATAGTGAATGAAACTGAAGAGATGAGACCACTCAAACCCCCAAATGGGCCATAAGACATTAACAACTTCCTACTTGAGCCAACCTTACTAAGACAAATAACCTTTACCAATCATACAGGGTCATTTAGTTTAGAAAACCATTAGGAAAATCACACATTTAGGCCGTCGAAATTCCAGGCCACAGGGCCAAGTTCTGGAAATCCTCAAAACCCTGATCATGATGTTAGCAATATTAAGATGGATTAGGAGGATCCATGGACAATATTTAATATCCTTACGATTATAGAGAAGAGAAGTATTTATTAAGGAAAGATAAAATAATAATGAATTGATATTTCCAATTAGATTCATCAATCAAGTAAGAAAACCCTGATATTTAACAAACTCATTTCGACCTTATTGGCTAACCAACATATCTTTGTTGCATGTATGTTTTGCAAAAATAATCAAGGAAAATATTATTGATCTTGCCTTCCTCACATTTTATTCATCAATCAAAACTTGAAGAATCCAGTTTCTAAGTTCACAGGGATATAGGCCCCATTCATTTGTGATTTGATCCTCAGCACTCTTCTTCAATTATTTCATGTGTCACTTCAACTTCCAACAAATTGGGAATAAAAGCATTGGGATATCAATAATGGAAAAGAATCCATGAGCCAATGGATCCACGAGCCAAAGGATAACCTCTTGTGGCTGCCATTAATGCCCTGTTATTTCCCTTAGTTCTAGATTTTATCATACTTGCTCAAGAAAAGGTCAATATAATACACCATGATTCACCTTTGACTCTCAATTTCCCGTTCGAATTTATCTAGAGTCTAAGATCAATTGTGTCACCTTAAGTGCTAAAATATTTTATAAGCTTTCTCATCTCTATTATTCTCCTTCAATATATATATACATACATGAAAATGGTGAATCTGGTATTCTACAGTGCTTATTATATTAGGGAGGTTGGAAGTAGACGACAACCCAAAGTATATCATTTTTAAGACACAATTGGAAAATGTTGTATAAGAGTGGTGAAGAAGTCGCTCTAGAATTGAGATGGTGGTATAAAGTCATAGATGATTTTAATCTCATCCATATGTATATCTTAAACCACAACTTCATAATAATGAACTTGATTATAAGTAGAGTTTACTTCATACTTGTTTCCTTCAATGAAATTGAAGAAAATTATTTGTGGAGATGTAATGAAACTTCTATTTGCTTGATCATTTAAACTTGCATCCATTTTCCAATTGCCTCCTTCCACTAACCAAAGTCCACCACCTAGTCCACACAAGGAAACTGCTCCAACTAAACGATCGATATCCAAATTTTGTCCATAATTGATCCTCAGAATAACCAGCATAGTGCATATCCAAATTTTGAACATATGCACTTTAGTGGCCTATGATTTCAATTTTTACAATCTCGACTTATCCCATGTTTTGCAGATACATTTAACCATTTGCCACATTTTCTAGTAATTATAAACCTTTTATGTCAACCTTACCTTCCCTCATTAGCAATCAATCACAATTGACATTGATTTGTTCCCTAAAATGAACTGAATCTATGACAAGATTCATCTCGTGCCTTAATGTCACAACACCAAAATAATAATAATATGTCAAGGGAGTAAACGAGAGGGTATTACAGGTTTGCAATTCTAGTTGCATAGCTCATAAATCCAAAGGTTTGTCCATCTTTATATAGATCTCTCCTTGAGCCAAAGATGTCCTCTTATGAGTAAAAGATGGATTTTCACCCACATCGTCAAGGGAATCATGAGAATAATCCATTATCTCATTTTCCTTGTCCATTCATTAATAGACCCAATCACATAGAAACATTGAAAAAAAAATCAAGGCTGCTTGAGTGGGCCTATTGTGAAGAGCATGTGTTTCCTCTGTGGTGGTCATAAGTTGGCATCTAGTGGGGGTTAGGGAATGCACACTTCCATAGATTAAGTAATCCTTATATTTCCCTTTTACGAGCCTTTTAACCCCAAAATTTACTTCATCTAAAGTAAAAATATCTTCCTTCGTAATAAGGTTTTTGAATGTTGTCATAAGACACTAGCCCCAAACCTGCTCCAAGATTCCCAATTTTTTAAATTCACTTCCATATATTTAGGATTCTTCTTGTGCTTGAGCATAAGATGAACGTGAGCATATAATTGGAATAAAATTGAATATGAAGATGGTGTGAAGAAGAGACATAAGATGAAGGTGGTCAACAACTTCTC
Organism: Pseudotsuga menziesii; assembly: GCA_001517045.1. Lineage (NCBI taxonomy): Eukaryota > Viridiplantae > Streptophyta > Pinopsida > Pinales > Pinaceae > Pseudotsuga > Pseudotsuga menziesii. Next base: position 76,952 of record LPNX010110642.1, on the reverse strand, counting down.
CCATATAGATCCTTAGGTAAGGGATGTGCTCAAGCATATGAAGAATCCTAAATATATGGAAGTGGATTTATGAAGCCAAAAGAGTAAATGTTGATCATCAAATCCAATTAATATTGATGATGTAGTGATAAGCATATCTAAAATCTTTAGCATTTGTTTGCATAGTTTTAGGCATTAAGGAAACGTACTATGTTTTAAATGCCATTAAATCCTCATTGTTATTTTGGATTTATCACATTAAGGATTGAGAGGAAAGTCATTCTTTTGAATCTAAGTCGAAAATTGTGATTCGTTTCATAAATATGCAAATATTTTTGTTGCCAAAAGATAATAAATTTGTTTTATATTTTTATACAACCAAATGTGTAGCTAATGTTTCAAAATACAATATTTTTTCCTATGGTTTACAACAAAATATGATTTACCTTCTTTTGTTTAGCTCTATGAAATAATTACTTTTTACATAGAAGGGAAACTTTGTCATTTGTCCAATTTGAACTTCGATTTATACTACTTGCTTTCTCATTAATCTATAAGTATTAATATTATTTGCACATTTTTCCCCAAGAAAGAAATCATTATATTGATATTTCAAAGTTTGAAATCAAATATACATTTTATGTCCAAAGATGTAATCTTTAAAAAATGAAACTAACCCTTTTAGTGTTTGCAAGTACACTTTGTGTTCTAACATATTATGGTCTTCCAAGTTCAAACACAACATTTTTTCTAAATCTTGCCCTAAAAAAATTTTATGGTCTCATATACATCCAGATGGCATGATAAACTTCAGCTACATTTAGAAGTTGGTAGGATAGTGCCTCCCTTGAAGACTTGTTCAGTAAATGTACCTCTTGCAAGAGTAGAACATCCTTGTATAAGTTGTCAACTTTGGTGTTGAATTCTCTATATACACATGTAAGGAAATATCATGAGAATGTGATTTTATCTCTACAATCTTATTCATAATAGGTTTTAGGTCAGAATTTCTAATATGATGATTATGGTTGACCCACTCTATCACGATATTTTATTCACCTAAAACTTGTAAATGGTTAATACTTTGTCATGTGTTGTCTTCAAAAGTATCCATAGAGTGTAGATTTATATACCTTGTTGTCAGTCCCATTCCTAGCAACATGTCATAGACAAAAATAATCTGAGGCATCAATAAAAATTATCTCTCCAACCCCACAAAACCTTGGTACCCCCTAACATGCCCCACTAAAAAATCATTAGGGCTTCTCTTTGTCTATGCTAAGAATTCGTAGAATCGTCGGTTTTTTTGTCTTTAGTGGCTTCTGATTTCCTTCATAAGTGATTTTGATCTTGTGTTCTACTTGCAAATTTGTCATATACAAATCTTGAAATATCATAAGAATCCTATGCATATATATGCCATATATAAACACACAAGGTAGGGCCCTATGGAAATTCACAACTTTGTTTGCAATCTATTCCATTAGACTCTCTTCTAAATTCCCATTTTCCCATCTCACCTTAATGCCCAAAACTTTGGTAACCTCTTGTTAAACAAGACCTGAAAAGGAACAATATACAAACAAATGATTTATTGGTTCTTCACTTATTTTACAAATAGTTCATCTATTTGGACCAAGCCAATTCTTTCTTTGGCAATTGTCCTTAAATAGTAGCTTATTTTCCAAGGCTATCCAAAGCACTCTTATGGATATTTATAAGCAAGTAAGTTTCCACACATCCTTCCACCACCAAACTTTGATTCTAGTCCATTCTTCTTCATTTTTTGTTGAATATCCCAATTTAATTGTATTATCTATGATGACCTTGTTATTTTACCACTTAAGCATATCCTCATAATTATTTAGTATTATCATGGTGTGTGAGTGCAACTTTAGATACATGGTTCATTTCTCTTAGAATGGTATATTGAGTAAATAAATTGATTTCCACCTTTGGAATCGATCAAATATGTCCCTTTGTAACTCTACCTCTCTTAATTCAAGTATCCCCTTCTCATTTAAGACTTATAATAACGCTTTAGAGAGATTAAAGTTTCCCTTTACTCTTATCTAGTGTTGTTCCCCAATTCTGATGTTTCATCTATTTCCCACTTGCTAGGATACCCACTTTCAAATCATGGGGTAAACCTTATTTAGGGTTTTCCAAACCAAAGAGGCTCCAAAGGGTTAATTTTTTTTATAAATTTATACAGGATCATCGGTTTTTCGACATATTTGGAGTGGCATCTATCGTCGGATATCCATCCAATCCGACGACTATGCTACACTACCAACGCATTAGTCGTCGGTTATCCGACTGGAAGGATTAAACAACCGTCGGATTTACAACCTTTAGGTGGTGAAAGAGGTCGTCGGATATCCATCAAATCCGATGACTATGCTACACTACCTATGCCTTCAGTCCGTCGGTTATCCGATAGGTATTAAGGCTATTCATCGGATTCCATAGTGGATTTAGTCGTCGGAGATTCGAAAAAGATCGTCGATTGTCTGACCGATATGGAGTGACATTTGACGTTGATTGTTCGACAACGGGGTGTCATAAATCTGACGAGTGTATTTCACTGTCGAAAATCATGTGAAATTCAACCAATGTTTTAAAAGAATGTAGATTGTCAAATTGTGGACATTAAAATGTCAAAAATTGGACATTTAGGCCATTGGAATTTGTGGTAAAATTCACTTGTGATGGGTCTAAAAGGTAATAGTAGATGGGATAAAGTCGGGGGAGCCTTTCTTTAACAATACCATGGGGGACATGACATGGGTAGAAGCACCTTCATAAGTGATACAATAATGTATGTTTAGGATTTTTATCATGATTGGTATTTGAAATGCAAATGATGGGGGAATGATTTTCTTAACTTTATCTAAATCAAAGGCCATCAAGTGTAAATTTAATGGAACGATGGCACCTAATTTTGATTGTAAATTCTTTCTATAGGAACAAAAAGTTTAAATAACCTTGAGTGATGGCATGGTGGTAGATAACTAGGTTATGTGCACCTGTCTCGTGTTGATTGTGTATAGTACAATGTAAAGGAACCTTTGGTGTAGGAGATGTATGGTTGACATTAGGTCAAGGGATTTGCAGGGGACCACTAGTAAAAGGTTGGGAATCATTACACTTTATTGGATTAGGCTCGGGTATGCCATGTGTGTTTGAAGGTGAAAATATACTGCATCCACATGGATAGTCTAAAATGATGGATCTCCTCGTTGGGAAGACATATGAGGATAGGAGGAGACGTAATCCTCCCACTGATGAGCGACTGCTCCATTCTAGGGGAATGGGTTTTGAATCATTTTTTACCATGGAGAATTAAGGTATTCTTGTTGGTCAATATTACTTCCTTGTAGGGAATTAGTATCTAAACTACGTGTTAACATCTTTGTTTTGAAATTCAACTATTTCAGGGCATCGATGGAATTCCCATATTGACAACAAAGTTGCAAGGAAAATTATTTCTAAGTTGGTTGTGCTTTCCATGATTTGGTATGGTGTTGGGGTTAGAATTATGGTTCTAGTTTCTAGAAATAAAGGTACCCCAATGTTAGTGGTGTGCTTTGGTGGAATTCCCCTTAGTCTCTATGGCCTCAAGTGGTTCACACATGTCTAGGTTAGATAATATAAGATTTGGTGGAAGTGATTTTGTGCCCTCCACCCATACATATAAATTCTTAAGTATTGTTATGGGATCCCTTCGGATACTACTCCCAATCTTTATTTTTCCAATATTCACTCTTACCCATAGCACATCAAATAAGCATGTGTCAAGATATAATTGTCATTGACCATTTTTCATTCATAATGATAACTCATTATTGTCTATACACCTTTTTAGTGTTAAATAATAGATTTTTCATAAAATTAATCTACAATTAAACACACACGCTCAAAGCAAGCTATTAATCCTTACTATAAACCACATCTAAATATATATGAGTAATCATACCAAATAATAATAATAAAATCATATAGCCATCTTTGGAATGAGGAGAAGAGCAAGAAATCAATGAGTGAAATATGTATGCCAACTTAGTTAGGGTTGGGTCATCCTAACCCCTTGGAGTAATTTTTCTATAAATAAATCTTATTACCAACCAAGAAAAAACGTGGGAACAATTTTTTTCTTTTTTTTTTGCTTTTTTTTGTAGGATATGGTTCTATCTTAGCTCTTGTTTTTGTCTTTTAGTTTGATGGCTAAGGGAACTCGTATTGTTGGGCCTACTAAGGCCAAAAAAATTCATAAGGGGTTGGGGGATTGTGATCTCATGCGGCAAGCTGGAAGAGCGGCCTGAGGGGCATGACTCTCCTGTTTATATGTTTTCCATGTCAATGCTGGGAATCCGTCTTCTTTCCCATCTATGGACTGTGTAAGGTTCCCGTTGTTTCAGTATGGGATTGGGTTGTAGATCTTCCCTTGGTTGGGTTGTTGTGTATGCAAGTAACTTTTTAGGTTGTTGCTAAGTTGTTTTGGCCACGCTAGGGCCAAGAACAACTCCGAGTTATCTTGTTGACTTGAGTTGTGTTCACCGTTTCATTTGGGGTTGTCACCCTGTTGTCTTTATTTTCATCACAGAGCTATGAGCTGTTTGTTTTGTTGCGGTATGCAGTGGTTGGTCTTCGGACCATTGAGAGTAGGATTAGAGGCTAGGTATGCTTGAGAAAACTGGTGTCTGGAGCCACTCAGGAAGAGTTAGACTGTTGGCTTTCTTCTCCACGGCCCTTGAAGAGTATTGGGAAGGGAAGTCAGGGCCTGAGGGAATGTGAAGAAGAGAAAGGACTGATTCCTATTGATGGGTGTGTGGATGTCTTAGAAGTCTGGTTAACTCTGGTGTAGGCATCCTTAGCTCTCCCTTGGGGCCACCAGCTTAGCATTTAGCCTTTCCTAGATCCTTGACGGCCTGATAAACCCTACTGTGTGGGCTTGGCTGATTTGTGTACCTTGGCTATGTGTAAGCCTGCTTTGACCCTTATTCCTTGAAGAATAATGCCCAGCTTGGGGGTGGAAGTGTTGCTGAGAGATTAATGAGCACGCTGGCCTATGGTTGGGTGGAACATTGCAGCGATGTAGCTGGTTGTGGGATGAATTCTTTTTAAGATGAGTATCCTTGACTGTTCTATCTCTACATTTATATTTACTAATTAATGAATATGATGAACATGTGGTATGCTTGAATGAACGTGTGTTTGCTTCCGCTATGTATATGAAGGATTTTGCATCTTAGTAAGTTTTATGTTTTAAGCTTTATATTTCAGCATTATATGTATGTTCATGTTCATGGGGCTATTTGCTCGGAGGTTTTTGTTTGTTTGGTAGCGTCCTCTCGTCGGTTATAGTAGGTCGGGGACGTTACAGTATGGTATCAGAGCAAAGGTTGCAACATGGGCTTGAATGGACCTTCAAGATGCAGTGATAGAGCTTATGTTGCAGCATTTGGGCCTCAGAGGGCCATGAGAAACAGTCCACAGAGGCAGGGTGCCTACTACCCAGAAGAAACCAGGAGAAAATGGGTGAATGGTAGGAAAATTTTCTAAGTGCCATAATTATCGGCTCATCGGAAAACTTAGTGAGAAGTTCTTTCGAAGCAGCGGAAGAGATAGTCTAGAGGTCACGCGATGAGGGACAAATAGCCTTGGTTTCAGAAAATTTTCTAAGTGCTTTGCCGTCAGCACATCGGAAAACTTAGACAGATGGGCCTCTGATGCAGACCCGGTAGTGGAGAAATTAGTTAGACGGATTGACAAATGATAGAGGATTAGAGCACCGATCTGCTGAAGATAGTTAATAGAGCATCCGTCGTTGCGGCTATTTAATGGACTATGCACCCGATGAATAGTTGCTCCGACAGCCGACGTGGCAGAATACAGAGAAGAAAAGTTGCGGAAATTTTTCTAAGTATTCATCGCCCATTGGAAAATGTTAGTTTTTCAGATCGTCGATGCCATCGACGGAGAAAAGACGAAGGAAAGAAAATTTTGGAAAAAAAATTCTAAGTTCGATCATTGATGATCGGCAGAAGTTAGTTGATTCCATCGCCGATGATTAGATTATGGGATCGTCGAAACGTCGGTGGAGATCCCGTGAAGGCCGCCAAAACGCTGGCTCGCTTAGCCGAGACCATCGGCGAAATTTAGATGATGAACCAGCCGATGCGGGCGGCGAAAAACTGAAGTGATAGGACCATCGACGATCGACAATGATTAAAGGATTGGATCGTCGATATCTAGTTGATAATGTAGCCGTGACATCGAAAAATAGATAGTGAAGGCGCCGAAACGACGACAAAGAATAGAAGACAGTTGAGCCGATGAAATGGCAGAAAGATGGTTAAGGAAGAAATTTTGAAAAAAATTCTAAGTATGAAAATCATCGGACGTCGGTGAAACTCAGTGGATGTGGGAGCTGCAGTTTCGACAGAGATCAGTTGAAGGCCACAAAAACGCCGGCCTAACTTAGTCTGATGAAGCTCCGATAAGACCATCGACGATCGACAACGATTAGTTGACTGGATCATCGATGACTAGCTGAGGCAGTAGTCACAGTGTTGACGGGAAATAGTTGATGAAACAGTCGACAGAGTGTCGCAGGAAGAAGAAAAAGAAAATTTTCACCAAGAATTTTTCTAAGTGTTGAGGATATCGGCGATCAACACATGTTAGTGGATGGGTCCACTGATGAGTCGGGATAAATTAGTGATCTAGAGCATTGATTGGTGGAATATAGTTGAATGAGCGTCCGTTGTTGCGGAAGTCTAGAGGACTAACCTTCCAATGGGTAGAAGTCCCGACTGCCAATGCCACAGTGACTAGAGGTATCGACCGTCGATAGGCTTGTGGCCGTGGAAGACACAGAATATGTGTTGGATACCGTTGCGAAAGTCTAGAGGACTAGCCACCCGATGCACAGAGCACCCAACCGTCAATGCAGCACATAAGTTGGTTTCATCACCGTTAAAAATGATAAAGGCTGGAAGCTGAGACAGCTGAGGATTCAATGCAGCGGAAAACTATAGTTGTCAGAGAGGTCGATACTGCAGAAAACCTTAGTTGTTGGATTGTCGTCGTTGCGGATGGCTATGGAACTAACCACCTGGCGAGCGAGTAGTTAGTCGCTCTGACCGCCGATGCCGCGGTAGGTAACGTTCCAATCGTTGACACATATTAGTTTTTGGCATCACCGATGCGGATCGGAAGCTTAGACCACTACAAGTTTGATACAACAAAAACTTATAGTCGATAGGGTCGTCGATGAGCGTCAAATTAATGCAGTCACTTGGGTCATCGAAGTATCGGAAGACTAGTCCACTAAGGATTTGACACGTCGGAAATTTAGTTGGAAAGAGGTTCGATTGGAAAAAGGGAAAATTTGGTTTTCCAGTGAAATTTTCAGCGAATTCCAGCTAGTGTCTCAACGAATTTTTCATGGGATTTTTCTGCAGTTTCAGGGCTGAAAAGGAAGAAAATTCTAGGAGGGTGAGGTTAGCATTCCAGACCAAAATACAATTGTGTGTTTTGCCAAAAATTGATGAAAATCATCATTTTAGCAATAGTGTGGTTTTCACACCCGAGATCAGAATGAAGCATGTGGATAGGCGTTGGAAAGCTTATCCAGCAGGGAACAGGGGAGAGACTAGAATTTGAATGCGAAGAAGCGAAGTACTAGTGATTGCTTGAAAAATAAATGTGTTGCTGTCAATATGGACAAATCCGGGAATTGCATGCCTAGAGGTAGCAAGACCCTAAAGTCAAACCAGTTGTTGTGTGGAAGAGGAGTCCCATGCAAAGATGGGGGACTTGAAAAGGGAAATTTCCTTAAACCCTATCTTGCTGATTATAATTACATTATATTAGTTTTGTACGTAAAATGTATGAAGATATTCCTTGCATGAATAGGATATTACATGTTGGTAAGAATAGTGAGGATTATACATTTATAATGAACCACTAATGATAGTTATTGCATTGGTGTTAGCATTAGTGGAAAAATCAACGACACCATGGACATGGCTGAATATGTTGCTGATGTTGACGAATGTGACTAGCAACCCTATGGAGAAAGGGATAAGGCAACAAATCCATAATCAAAAGTTGGTGAGCAAATTCTGCAATCTCCTGCAAAGGACCAACCAAACTGGTAATGTCAAGGGTGTAAGTAGGACCCATGAAGGTAAGGGTTTGATTATGACAATTGCATGGAGTGGTAAAGGCAAGAGATCTCATACCATGTGGGTATTTGAACTTTATACTGCATTCATATAGAAATGTGTCATGCATGTATTATGTTGTTATGAGTTTAGTAGCCCAAGGAAAGTGAGTATCGATGGTCTTGATTACAGTAGGGCGTCCTATATGAAGTAGTCATGGTTAGGTCATGCATGGTATGTTTGAATGTATAGTATTCCTGAATCAAAGCAAGGTAGAATTGAGTGGATGTGCATTAAAAGATTTTATAAATCTTGTAGTTATGCATTGAATGGATGCATATGAAAAGTATGAATAAATGTTGTAGATATGTATACATAAGTATGGGTGCAAATGTTGTGATGCATTGCATGAATGCATTGAGATAGTGCATGTGATATTATGAATAACTAATGGCTGAAATGAGGAATTGATGACAATTCTAGAACCATTTCAAGAGTTGTTATGAATGCAGGATAGTAAGTGCATGAAGAGGGTAGTTAGGATCAATTGGTTGCCGGAAATGCTCTATGGAAGGGCAAGGTGGTACAAATGATACGCTTGTGAAGTAAGGAGTATCTAAACATTTCATTTAAATTGCATAAATGATGTGACTGTACCCTGTAATTTAAAGTATGATAAAGATTGCGTGAAGTAAATGGGTTTTGGTAATATTGAAGTGATTAACAGCTGGAAGTATTTGAATTCTATAAATTCTGAAAATGCTTCAATGAGGGTTGCAGCAATGAAAAGGTTATATGCATCCAGATTTACCAAGTGTTTGGCTGATTGAAGTTCAAGTTTCAGGTAGGTTGTTTGGAGCATGGAAATGAGAGTAAGACCATGACAAATGCCGGAATCTACCATGAGAAAGAGACAAACCTTATGAGAATAGTCTCATGGCTATGAAAATAATTTGTATACATAATGCGTTGTTACATTTGAATTTGTGAATTTCGGATTTGAGAAATTGCTGACAACTACTAATCATTGTTGGCTTGCATAAGATTGTGTCAGGAGGACGCATTGTAAGTGGATGATGCTAGTAAGCATAAATTATAATGGGAATAGTGGTGCTGCTTACAAGAGACCCACAATTGAGGATCACCTCATTGCCAAGCAAACCAATTTCTGTAGTAGACAGAGTTGCAAATTCCTATTGAATTGAATTACTAATGTCATTGTTTGGTTATGGAATAACCAAATTTGGATTGTATTGTCAGATAATGATTGACTGTTTTTCCACTTGATGAATGTGCCAGGGGTACACATCGCAGGGAGATCATGTGCAATGGCCTGCAGGAGCCAAACTTCATGGGGAGGTTTTCCCTTATCTTGGAAATGGGTTTTGGGTGAAACTCCATTGGACATTTGCAAATGTCCTATCTGCACTACATGTTTGGTAAGCAACATGAGTGAGATGGTATAGATTATGTCGGTAAGACATGTGTGGATATGGAATGTGAAAGGGGTTGGGATGGAAAACCAAGGGACTATCAAATCAGAGAAGGGAGCCCCCATTCCTCCTTAACGAAGGAACACTGCATCGGCAAATGGATAAGTGTTCTGTGACACTAGCCAAGAATATGCATGTCATATTGTTAAACTCAATATGCAGAACATGTTTTGATTATATTTCCATTATGACCAATTGCTTGAGTATGAATAGGGCCTATATGGCACACACCGAAAAAGGGTGCACACTTTCCCGATGTTGAGTCATGAAAGGGTTTCCAATATTGATTACCCCCTAGGGAGTGGATGCACTCCTGGTGTCTCAATACTTGATAGAGAATGATGTGAAATATGATTACAGTTTTAGAGCAACAATGCTAACAAATATGCTTATATTGCTTGTGTTGTCAGGTTAAACAGATGAAGTCTGGTATTGTACACTAAATGGACAATGGCTTGATCTCATCCTACCTTCTACTAAAGAGCACATAGAAGGAGACATTCCTGAGGGACTGTCAACTCAGAGAAGGGAGTGGTCTCTTGTGTGATATGGGGTAGTGGAATTAGAGCTCACTACTGGAAATGAAACCTGGAAGTGGTCATTTATTGTTGATATAAGTGCATGTGTTATTGTTTATGGACTGATAAACCCAATTGCGTTGGATTGGCTGATGATTGGTTGTTGATATAAGTGTATTGTTGAGATAAGTACAGGCGATTTATTGACGGTCTGATAAACCCAACTGAAGGTTGGCTTGACTGTGCCTGATATATATATATATGTATAAGGATGTTGTGAAGCATCCTGCGTGCTGACCTAACATCCAAGTCCATAGGTGATCCCAAGGCTTGCAAAGCGAAGCAGGATCCTGTGGACCAACGAGGAAATGCACAATACAGATAAGTATTGGATTATTTTGCAATTCTTGCTTATGAATGTGCATTTGTATATGATTTGGTTATGATGTTTTAAGCTCTTGTTTAAGAGGCAAAAACCAATGCGAACAAACTAAACATGTGAATCTATTCAATGCTTGAATATAGGTATCACTGGAAGCGAGGACTATGAAAGCATCCTAGAGGTGCATGTGGACATATGACTGTCTTGAAGAGCTCAGAATGAGCAGTAATGAAAAACGTACTAGTGAGGCTGTGAAGGTCCTAGCAGCCAAGACAAACCATGTGGGAAGGCTCCATGGTTAAGAGGTCTGAAATAGACCGGAGACACTAAGTGTCATGACCAAGAGGGATTGGTCCAACATTCATGGTGAAGTGAAAGAGGCTGAGAGCATGAAAAGCCACAGCGGTGGTGTGGGTTCCAGGATGGAACAAAACAAAGAGGGGAAAAACTCTTGCTACTCTCTCTTTCCCTTGATTATATATATATATGCATTGTGAAAACAAAAGATTGTTGAATGCATGTATGACTGAAAATGGAATGTGCGTATTTGCTTAAAGTAAATTGTGAATGCTGGAATGGTTAATTTCCTGCCCAAGAATGGACATGAATGAGCTCATGTACCTGTTGGGAAGGCATGAAAAATATGAAAGTTTCCTTGATGAGACTTGGACTGTAATGCCAATTGGGCAATTAATTGACTGATTTTAATGCCTATATTATGCTTGGTCTAACAAAATTTCAATGGTGCATTTCACAGGTGAGGAAAGTGAAATCCAGTGGTGCACATTGATCATGGCAGGAGACCAAAATCTATTGGACTTGGCTGGAAGTCTCCTTCAAATGATTGCCAGGACCCAAGATAATCTTGGAGAGATGCTCAAGATATAGAAAAGGCAGAATGGGATGAACCACTAGATTTTGCAAGACTCTATTGGTTTGGAAAAGGAGGTGAAAATCCTTCTAGGAGCAATCCGTAAAGGCAAGGAAAGTGGATCAATGATGGGACATTCATCCAAGCAATCCGTTAAGAAACGTTCCAGCCATGAAGACTCAAAGGAAATTGAGCAGGTAAAGATGGAGCAACCAACGAAATGTTGGAAATGCGGAGGACATCATTTACGCCGAGACTGCCCAATGAGGGAACATAAAGAGGGCAGCAGCCACAAAGTTCCTTGACATGGGGATGAGCTGAAAGCTGAGAGCCAGTAGGAGAAACTCATGGAAGCCGAGGGGCTTGGTCCTAAAAGTTCAAGTAAATAATTGAACATGGGACAGATCTGCAAAATTTTGAAATTTTGATGTGCAAATTGTATATGTGTTCTTATGTATTGGAACATCGAGGATGGTGTTATTCCAAGGGGGAGGGGATTGTAATGCCCCGGTTTTGACCTCGGTTACATTAAAAAGGGTACATGATGTATATATTGTAATTAATCAGGGTGTGGAGCTAAAGGAAAAAGCCCCACCCTCGATTTTGTCGTGTATATTTCGGCAATAGGGATCGTTGTCGATGGTATATCGTGTTATCCGACACATTATAGTTTTGGGCATCATGTAAATATGCACATCAATTAAAATAAACCTACATCCAGCTACGATGGTGCAACGTTGAATGAAAAGGGCATGATTCCTAAGGTTAAGGGGGGGTTTTCCAACCCGTGGGGGTCATTGGGAGTTTGCCATGTGTCGGCCACCCATTTAATATTTGTTGTCTAGGAGAAGTTATTGCTGAGCAGTGGTGGGTGTGGCAGGACTCTCAGTCCTTGCCCATGTACCCACTCCACCAGCGGACTCTTCCTCTTCACATCGCGTGGGGCAAAAGAAGACACTCATTCCATTCTTCCACGATCCCACTTCTTCGAAGGTTTTGGGGTCTGGCTCACTCTCACGCAGGAGGGTGCTGGTTTTCCTCCCACAACAAGTTGTTGTCACATACCCCAATTTTGTAAAATTATGTAATTTGTTTTATTATATTTCTGAGCCATTATGTTAAATTTAATCCTAAGTAGGGATTGATGACTCAGCAGAGTCAACATTAATGGAGTGTAATTCAGAAAATTTTATTATTAATAAATAAATTATGGAGACAATAGCATGGGAGAGCTGTTAAAAGAGGTTACTGGTCAAACTGGTGGATGGAACTAGGTGGCAAGGCAAAATACAAGTGACAGCATCCTCAAACACTTCCTAAGTTGCCGGTGGCAACTTCCCTATATTTGGGGTCATGATTCCCCAAGAAAGTGGAATCAGAGCAGGTGGCTCATTAACAGTTAACCCAACAAAGACCTAGGCAATATTTAAAAGTACTCAATGAAGAGAGCTGGGGCTGCTCAGATTTTATTCCAGAGAGAATTCATTCAGGTGAATGTTATTCAGGAATTTCATTGTGGAAAGAGGGAAAAACAGTAAGGAAGTGTTCTGAGTGGATTGCTGCAGTAACTTGATTTTATTTTACAGCTTTAGCTGGGAGGACTTGCTGATAAGTTCTGTATTCAGACTGAGTTTGAGGACTGGTATCTGACATTGCTGCACCTAGTTCCAGCCAGGAAGACCAGAGCAAGCTCGGGGTTCCTGAGAAGTCGCTGTCTGAGCGCTCTCCAGGAGTTGGTAGGGAGGAACGGCCTCCCATTGCTGTTGTTGTCCACAGCTTAAACAGGTTCTGTCATTCATTTCTTTATGTTTTCTGAGTATGAATGGATGTATGTTATGTTTATTTATATGTCTGAGTAGTTAGTTAGTTTTAGTAAAATTAGTATCTCAGAATATTAGTAGTTAAACCTGTTAGTAGTTACTGTGTTTTTCCACATCTGGTATCACCAGACCGTACTCCAGCACAGTATCTCAGTGTTGAGAAGTAGTATTCTTCTGAACTGAGCTTCCTATTTTTACTTACAGTTGCTACAAGTATTTTTACAGATTCATAGTTTATCTTTCTACAATCTAAAAAGTTATTCCTAGCACTGTATCATTGTTTTCTGTAAATACTAGCTGTAAATAATAATAATAAAAAATAGATTAAGTATCTTTGCAGTTTAGGTTCTATAATTGTTATTTTCTAGTTTAAAAAGGATTTAACCTCATAGAGTTAAAATAAAAACACTACTGACAGTAGAATGTAATTATTTATCTATTACTTATCTATTTGATGTTACAGTTAAATTCTATTAGTATTAGTCTGCATTGTAGCTAAGAATGCAATTATCCAAATTACTGTATACTCATTTATTTAGCTAAGTTAAGCATATTTTCATAACCGTTATTCTATTTTTAAATCTGGTAAATGAATGCTATCGTATACACAGGTATTTATATAGATAGGTATATAAAAATATATTTTATTATTAAATAAGTATTATAAAGAAATATTCAAACGTTATAACTAAATAAAGAACCCAAACTAAATATTGGGTAAATAACATTAGAATAACAATCGTAGTAACATTGAGAAGAAATAATATTATTATGGTATTACCAATAATATATCTTTATTTTTACATTATAAACAAATAACATTCAAAATAGTATATTATTATACAATTAAAACTTATTTTGTTTATACTCAGAATGTAAATAAATAAAGTTTATATATGAACTAGTTACACACTGTGCATTATAAGTAAATAAATATTATTTAAAGACAATAGTAAAATTTAATAAGAATACAACAGGTCTTTTTAATTCAAAAAGGATTACACTTACTTTTATAGTTTCTACATCAATAGAAGTCAGGATATAAAGCCTGCATGGAAAAACTTAATAACAAATTTATTAAACAATAAGCTGGTAAGTACTTTATTTACATAATTCCTTTATAATAAAATAAATTACAATATTATAACCTAACCAAAAATAATGCAAGGTAGTATCTATAGTTATGAGACTTGTATAATGGTGTAAACCCTGTATTTATAATTTAAGAAAATAACCCAGTCATTATTGTAAAGTGAAAGAGTTAACAAAACAGTACTATTATCCTGCACCGCCAACTAGGGTTAAACCTAGTAGCACTTTAAGTATTCAGAACTCATTTAAAAAGGGAAGAACTAGTAATATTTACAGCTGGGTTATTAAATAAAACACAGTAAGTTTTCTTTTATTTTTAATCTTTCCAATACTGTAACAAAGGAGGAATGCAAGAGAGGGAAGCAGTTTTCAAAATTGCATAGAAACTGAGGGTAAAACCCTACCTTTTCAATAAACAAAAGAATAACTATAACTCTGTTTCTTTTAATAACCCACTACAGTAACAAAAGTTTACATGAAGGCTTACAGCCTATAAATCTTATAAACACAGTAAACGCGAAGGCTTACAGCCTGTAAATTTTATAAACCCAACAGTAATTACAAACGAAGCTTTACATTCACGGCCATGGCCGGAGAGCTCTGTATAAGAGCTAGGGTTTTACCCACAACGCTAAACATTAAAAACAAACAACTTAAAAACCACGAGGAACAGAAAGGCCGTAGTGAACAACCCAACGCCATCCTTAAAGGATTCACTCAAGAGGATAAGCCGTGGAGGGACCAAGGCTTACCGTAACTGTAATGCCGCGACCCCTAATCCCTTGTAAGCAGAAAAGAGTAGCAGATTTCACCTGCAAGAAGCCATTATACAGCCGAGTGTTAACTATTGTTTGAAGTGCAAAAGATTTATAATAACATGTAAATACTGCTGTAATATTAAAGAAAACAGAGTAATGATTACCTTATATGTTAATAACCCTCACAGCGATGCCACGGCCAGTCCAAACTTTGAGCTTGCCAAACGATGGCAAAAGATTGGTGTAATTTCGTTCAACCTCTGCAGCAAAAAGGAGACCCCAGCGACTCAATGGAGAGTATAAACCCTACAGTCGCAACACTCTTTTATCATTTATCCCACGACCAGTTGATAGCACCAGTCACGCTTTACTGAGAGGATAATCATTCACGCGTGACAGAGAAAGGTAGGACAGTTACCCAAACTGGGTTAAACCAAACAATGGCGATTCTACAAAGGCAAGCAGCAAGTATATATACAATCTAATCACCCTCACAGTGTGGTAACTAAGCTCGCGAGGAGCTGGAACAACAGGAGGACAATGGCGGCAACACCACAGCAAAATAATCCAGAAGAGCCTGCAGAGAGGCCAAAGGCCCGAGGGCAAAAGGGAAATGGCGAGTTAGGTTTAAGTCAACATTTATATAGTGCCAAAGTATGGCTGTCATGCAACCACGTATCACTTTTAATAATTTGTATCCATTTGGTTATCATTCTAAAGTCCACGACCGTTGAATTTCCTTTCACAATCAAATCATCGTTTGGAGGTTTTATACCTTAGTATCCCCTGCATATTATATTGTCAACCACGCAACGTTAGTCCAATATATATATAAACCTTGCATGTTACATATCGGTTGCTCTATAGTCTTGTTTGCATAAGAATAGAGGTAGGTTTATATTCAAAGGGATTATAAAATCATAGAATATGATTACGGTTTAGTTGTTGTAACACACAACTATAATGCTTTAGAATCATAGAATATGGTTATAGTTTAGTCGATGTATCCCACAACTTTAATGCCAACTATTTGGTACTTCAAAAGAAGGTAAGAATTATAACTACTCTTTGAAAAGTATATAGCTAATGGTATTTTAATCATGTTATTCATGACTTTGATTTGGTTTGCTCTAGTTCATAATTTAGATATTAGGGATAGAGAGATAACTCTCCTTGTTATAGACCTAACGTCCTTCGGTGACAATTAGACTTTGCCACTCACCAAACTCAAGATCTATAAAAGACTTCATAAGTTAAGGTATGCTAGATAACTTGAATACTCTTTTTACCTTCTTTGTTTGTTAATTTAGTATTGAGACTTAATAAAGGAATCAGTTGTGAGGAGTCTAGGACTGATTCTAACGGTGTTTGGTTTCTACCAAATAATACTCTTGAAATGAGTTTAGTGATCTAAAAGAATGCAACTCTTAAACTATTAAATAAATACTTGTTTCGCATAAATGCTTAAGTAAGAAAAATATGGATCGACATTAGTAATATTTTATCAGTTGAAATTCTGAACAAGATGCAATCTAAACTTGGAATATTACTGTGTCTTTGACTAACAGAAGTAAACATGTAATGTTATGATCTTTCTACCTTGCTAGCTGATAAGTAAAGAAGTAATTATTAAGTTCTTATACTTATCTTCAGTATGGACATTTAATAGTTTTCATACAAGTAGACTTATTAAACTCTATTTATAGAATTCAAATCCTTTAGTATTAAGTTTCAAAGGAAAAATTTAGTAAAACAGTACCTCGAAAAGCAGGGTAATTCTGACTAGCATGTACATACTTTTACTAATCATTTTTGTATGCAGCATTTCACACTGTAAAATTTCTGAGACTTGTTAGCTTCGAACCATACTTCTTACCTATGTACCTGTAATAGAAGGAAACTGCTGTGTTAGCTCGAAATCTAAGTAAGCCCAGTCCTTCACGACAAATCCACCTTGTATCGCAAACAGAAAAACATTCAGTAACTGAAAATAAACTGTTCATTAAGTGAAGTATATTCAAAAGATCATTCAGTAACAATTTTAGTAACATAAACTAATCAAACAGTTAATGACTGCATTTAATGTGATATATGCTATTTTAAAAAGTTTTAAATTTTTCGGTATTTTGGGGTTTTGACAGTTGTTCTAGTAGTCCACACACAGAGAGAGGGAGATCATATTTTCCTCACGTACCGCTTGGGGAATTTCCCCATCATTTGTTTAATCCTCACGCACAGGCCAGAAATCGGATGGTTTTACCCTCACGCAGGGATTGGGGGATTGTGATCTCATGTGGCAAGCTGGAAGAGTGGCCTGAGGGGCACAACTCTGTCATTTATATGTTTCCCTGTCAACACTGGGAATCCGTCTTCTTCCCCATTTGTGGATTGTGTAAGTTTATCGTTGTTTCAGTATGGGATTGTGTTGTAGATCTTCCCCTGGTTGGGTTGTTGTGTACGCAAGTACGTTTTTGGGTTGTTGTTGAGTTGTTTTGGCCATGCTAAGGCCAAGAACAACTCTGAGTCATCTTGTTGACTTGAGCTGTGTTCACCTTTTCGTTTGGGGTTGTCACCCTGTTGTCTTTATTTTCATCACAGAGTTGTGAGTTGTTTGTTTTGTTGCGGTATGTAGTCGTTGGTCTTCGGACTGTTGAGAGTAGGATTAGAGGCTAGGTATGCTTGATAAAATTGGTGTTTGGAGCCACTTAGGCAGAGTTAGACTGCTGGCTTTCTTCTCCACAACCCTTAAAGAGTATTGGGAAGGGAAGTCAGGGCATGAGGGACTGTGAAGCAGAGAAAGGACTGATTCCTATTGATGGGTGTGTGGATGTCTTAAAAGTCCGGTTAACTCTGGTGTAGGTGTCCTTAGCTCTCCATTGGTGCCACCAGCTTAACATTTAGCCTTTCCTAGCTCCTTGACGGCCTGATAAACCCTAATGTGTGGGCTTGGCTGATTTGTGTACCTTGCCTATGTGTAAGCCTGCTTTGACCCTTATTCCTTGAGGAATCATGCCCAGCTCGGGGGTGGCAGTGTTGCTAAGAGATTGATGAACACATTGGCTTATGGTTCGGTGGAATGTTGCAGCGACATAGCTGGTTGCGAGACGAATTCTTTTTAAGATGAGTATCCTTGACTATTTCGTCTCTGCATTTATATTATTGATTAATGAATATGATGAACATGTGGTATGCTTGAATGAATGTATGTTTGCTTCCGCTATGTATATGAAGGATTTTGCATCTTAGTATGTTTTATGTTTTAAGCTTTATATTTCAGCATTATATGCCTGTTCATGTTCATGGGGCTATTTGCCTGGAGGTTTTTGTTTGTTTGGTAGCATCCTCTCGTCAGTTACAATAGGTCGGGGACGTTACAAAAATGATAGTTGTTTCCCTATGAAAGGTGTTCCCTTTGGTCCTTATTCAACCAATGTCACGGGTGCTATCAGTGGCAATGATAGTTTGAGGAATAGTTCCCCATAGTTAACCAAATGTGTGGTTAAACGCATCCCTTCTACTTATTCTCTAAAGTTTATACCTAAAACTTTTGTGCCGGTGTTTTTTTCTAATTTGGAGAAAGCAGGAGTTCAGTTTTCAAATCCAAAGCGACATTTGGAGCTTGGGTCACCGAGTTTTTCTCCTATGGTTGGCATCTGTTCGTATTCAAAGAATTCCTCTATTCAACAATCTGATTAACTAGGATTTTTATCCAAATCACAAAAACCTAATCCTTCACCTCAGGTTGTGACTTTAAAAATTGGTCCTCATCGCAAGTCTCATTTCTTTAAAGGTGAAGCTACGAGAAGGTGCAAAAAGTCAAAGTAAGAGAAAGCAAAGAAAAACATGACACTCTGCATTTTGGGTAAGGATGTAACTTTTGACATGGTTTTAGCGTTATCGAAAAGAACCTTGCTGGGGAAGTTTAAATACATGAAAATGTCTAGATTGGAGATTATTGATTGGATGGAAACATTCTAGAAGCATCTGATTAATTATAATCCAAGAGTTAATATCCTTATGAATGGTTGGGTAAGTTTTCACTTCCTATTTGAAGAAAGTTTAACAATCATCTCATATCAATTTTGAATTATAGGCATTGGTTCTATGGTTTTTAGAAAATGGCACACGGGTCTCAATTCTTGGAAAGAAAAGCTACCAAGGATTAATTTGTGGGTTTTATGTCTTGGGTTTCCAATTCAATGTTGGTATTTTGAGAATTTTCTATCCCTATAAAACTCTATTGGTCGTTTCATCCTTGTTGAGGAGGAGACTCTTCTGACATATGATAGGTGGTTTCCTAGGGTTTTGGTATATATTGACACTTCTGAGGATCTTTCGGCTGAAGTGGAATTTATATGGAACATTTATTCTTGTATTCATAATATTGATTATTGGTGTGTCCCCCTTTAGTGTTTTAGATGTCATGAAGTAGGGCATATACACGACAGTTGTCCTAGTTTATCTCAAGAAGGTCAAGAAGATTTATCGAAGAAGTATTCCTCATTGGGGGTCTCTGAGGACTCAGAAACCAATCTTCAATTTAATTTACCTCTAGATCAATCGTCGACTCTTTCCCTATTGAGTAAGTTTCAGAGCTATCTTCCTATCCTTCGGAAATTTATTTCTAAAGAAGACCTTGTAATAAAATTAAGTTATACCAGTGAAGTTTTGTATGATTTGGATAAAAACCCTTTATTCTCGGTTAGAGGTCCCTATAATGTCTCCATATCCTTGTCTCCCATTGTTGACTAATTCAAAAAACCCTTTCCATTTTTTAACTTGAAGTTAGTTATTCTTCTAATCCTGTAGCGTCTATTGGGATGGTTCAATATGCTTTTTAACCACTTTTGGATAAGACTAATAATATTTCAATTGTGGGCCTAGAGCTTATTACTCCATCAAAGAAGCTCCTTCATTGCCCTACTTCTCCTTCTTCTGCACCTCATTTAGTTTCTTCCTTATCCTCTATTGCTAGTTCTCCTAAGGACTTTATTTTGGAAAGGGCCCTTTGCTGAAAAATCCTCTTCCTGATTTTTTTTTCTGGGAGACCACAAGACTCTGATACTTTTCCTATTTTGTCCCTACGGTTTCAGAACATTACCACTAGGAAAAAAAGTGGTAAAAAGGGATATGTAGGTTCTTTCTCTAAAAGTTAGCAGTTCATTCTTCAACCCAGATTTATCAATCCAATGTTGTCTGAGTCCACTTCAATTGGGAAAGAAAAATCTTCGTGTTCTCATTCTTAAAAGTTTTTTAGGGGCCCTTAGAGTAGACCTACCCCCAACAAGTGTTCATTAATGAGTTTATTGTCCTTTAATATAATAGGTATTGGTAGTTCTCCCAAAATAAATACTTTTAAGATGTTTGTATAGATTACTAATCTAGATGTTGTTCTTATACATGAAACTATGTCACCTAGTGATAAAGTTTGCAAGTTTTTCCTTCATTTATTTCCTTCCTGGAAATGTAGTGGTCAGGATGCTTCGAGGAATTTTGGTGGTTTGCTAATATCTTGGAATACTTTAAAGGTAGATTTTATTCCTTTTTTTTAATCTTTGGTAGGTATATTTTTGCAAGTCGTAATTAGAGGCCTTAACAAAGTTATCATAAGTCACAATATGTATGGGCCTTACCATCATCGCAAAGATTTCTGAGACAAAATTATTTCGAGCAGTGTCCTTAATGATCCCTCCCCTATAGTCACTGAGGATCTGAACTTAAACTTGTCTTCATAACAATTTTTGGGAGCCAGGAATATGTATGATCCTCTCGCTGAATTTTTCATCAATACATTTGAGGAGGCAAACTTACTTAGTGTTGTTCCCAGTGTCTTCTTTGCCACTTGGAACAATGGTAGAGTTTGAAAAGTAGGTATAGAAAAAGGAAGGATCATTTTTCAATGGCTGATAATTTATGTAAGGAAACTGACAAATTTAGAGCTCGGTCCTTATCTACACGTGTTTCTGATCATAAACAAAGTTGTTCTCTTGTTGGACCTAGAGCAAAGGAAGTTGATATTTCCTTTGAAATTCAATCATACCTCACTTGATTGGTTCCCATATAGCATCCTCTATTTGCATGTTGTGTCACTAAATTAAGACCTCTGTGATGGACCAAGAGCAAAGATGACGAGTGAGTTTATTGAGGATGGCCTCCGATTCGAAAATTATAGATCCTTCCTTATCATGTTCTGGTAAAATAGTTTGTTTTTTGATGTTGGTTCCAATCACTTTCTTGAGACAAGAGACATGAAATACTGGGTGAATTGGTGAAGAAGGAGGAAGTTCCAATTTATAAGCAACAGACCCAATCTTCTGAAGAACCTTATATGGCCCATAGAAATTTGGAGCCAACTTTTGAGTCCCTTTGAGTTTCGGGGAGGATTGCTTGTAAGGATAAGAAGAAAAAACATATCATCGAATTGAAAGGTGTGCTCAGAATGGTGTTGATCGGCCTATTGTTTCATGCGATTTCTTGCCATGTGAAGATTGTCCTACAGAATGTGAAGAATCTAATCTCGGTTTCAAAGAACCATGTCAACTTCTTGAAATGGTGAACTATAGGGGGTGTAAGGAAGGAGAAATGGCATTGCTTGACCATAAACTTCTTCATATGGAGTCATTTTAGATGCAGTTTGGTAGGAAGTATAGTAACACCATTCAAGGAGAGGGGCCCACTTTTACCACTGATGTTGTTGTTCATAGGTGAAGCAACGGAGATAAGTTTCCAAAAATTTGTTGATGACTTCAGTCTGAACATCTATTTGTGGGTTATATCCTGAACTCATCTTCAGTTTGGTACCAGTGAGGCAAAAGAATTCGGTCCAAAAATGACTTGTGAAAGTTGCATCATGGACTGAAACAATGGAAGAAGCAATTCCATGAAGACGAAATATTTGGTCCATGAAAATTTGTGCGACTGAGGAGATGTTATATGAATGGCTAAGAGCACAAAAATGACTATATTTGGAGATTCGATCAACCACAACCAAGAATTGAGTCCCTCCAGATTTAGAGAGCCCTTCAATGAAATCCATTCAAATATCAGTCCAAATCCTTGTAGGGATTGGCAAGGGTTCGAGTAAGCTGGGGAGGAGCGTAGTTTCACCCTTATGGTGTTGGAAGGTATCACATTTGATAACCATCTATTGAATTTCTCATTTCATTCCCTTCCAAAATAAGTTATGTCCTTCCTGCTCATACATTTTTAGGAACCCAAAGTACCCTACTGATGGAGAAGCATGGAGTTCATAGAAGATCGCCTGGTGAAGATCTATGCTCTGGGAAAGCACCAGATGACCCTTGTATCTCAGAGAAGAACCATGCCAAGAGTAATGCAGTACAATAGAAGGAATACTAGAAAATTGTTTGATTATTTCAGATAAGGAAGAGTAATTGGCATAGCCTTGCTGAACAAATTGTAACCAATTCAGAATAGGAATAGAAATAGATGAAAGAGAAGCATGGTCATCAAATGTGCGGGAAAGAGCATTCTACCACAAGATTTCCCTTTCCCTTCTTATAAGTGATATCGTAGTCATAACCCATGAGTTTTCTAACCCATTTCTATTGTATTAGGGATGAGACCTATTGTTCCAGGAAATATTTCAGACTCTGGTGATCAATCTTGATGCAAATTTGATTCCCTAAGAGATATGGATGCCACTTTTGTACTGCATGCAAAATAGCCATCATTTCCTTCTCATATGTAGAGGCAGCTAAATTCTTACCGGAAATGGATTTGCTGGTGAACGCAATGGGATGTTCATCTTAAAGGAGGACAACACCAAGTCCATTATCACAAGCATCACTCTCAATAGTGAAGGGCTTGCAAAAATTAGGCATAGCTAGAATAGGTTTGGTACACATAGCTTGTTTCAGTTTGTAAAATGCACACTCTACAGTAGGTGTCCATGTAAAAGCATCATTTTTCAGTAGAATTTTTATTGGGTCTGCAATCTTCCCATAATCCTTGACAAACTTATGTTAGTATCCAGTCAGTCCCAAAAACCCATGAAGGCTCTTCAGGGTTTGAGGATGTGGCCAATTTTTCATGGCATCTAATTTGGCAGGATCGACACGAACCCCTTGTGCTGAAACAATATTCCCGATATACTCTACTTGCTTCTACCAAAAAACACATTTCTATTTGGCACATAGATGATGATCACATAAAAGTTGCAATACAAGATCCAGATGTTGGAGATGCTCAGCCCATTTTTTACTATAGATGAGGATATCAATAAAGAAGACCATAATGAAGTTTTGCAAGTAGGGTCGGAATATTTTATTCATCAATGTTTGAAGTGTGGAAAGAGAATTTGTGAGGCCAAATTGCATCACCAAAAATTCATAGTGGCCATCATGTGTGCGGAAAGCTATTTTAGGGATAAAACCCTCATGAACCCGAATTTGGTGATACCCAGAACGAAGACCCAACTTGGAGAAAAAAATGTGCACCATGGAGCTCATCCAGAAGCTCATCAATAATAGTAATTGGGAAATTATCCTTGATTGTGATGTGATTAAGTGCTTGAAATTCGATGCAGAAGAGCCATGACCCATTGTTTTTGTGGACAAGAAGAATCGGTGAAGAGAAGGAACTATTAGTAGGGTGAATAACACCTTGCTTCAGTAAGCCCCGAACAACCATCTCAATCTTTGTGTTGCGGTGAAATGGGTAGCGATAGGTCCTGATGTTGGGAGGGATGCTTCCAAGAAGGAGCGGAATACGATGGTCCTCTGGACTTGAAGGTGGAAATCCCATTGGCTCAGCAAAAACACATGTATATCAATCCAAAAAAAATAGATCAAAGGGAGTAGTTGAGACTACTGAAGGTTGCATCTTAATGAATTGGAGCTGAGCGATGACACCATGTGAACTCTTCTTAAGGATATTTTCCATGCGATGAAAATCGATGATGATAACAAAACCTAGTTGTAAGCCCCTCAGTGTGTGTTTCTTCCCATTGACTGAAAACTGCATCCAAATTTTAAAAAACTCCCATAAAATGGGTCCAAGTGTGTGTAACCATTGAGCACCCAAAACCACATCACATCCGCCTAAGGGAAAGGAAAACATGTCAGAGTGCAAGTTATAATCCCCAATAGAGATTCGCACATTACAACACCCCCTTTGTAAGGTAAGGTTCCCCCATTAGCAATCATGACTTCAAAGCTGGAGCAAGGATGAAAATAACAAGCAGTATGTTTGGAAATCCTGGGGTCAATGAAGTTATGAGTTACCATAATCAATGAGTATTGTAAGAGGGATTTTTTTAAAGAAACCTGTGACCCAAATGGTTTGTGGGGTGGTGACTCCAGCTAATGCATAGAGAAATGTCTCTGGCTGGTCATCTTAAGCATGAAGGTCAACAGGAAGTTGTTGAATGTCACCCTCAACATCTACTAGATCCTGAGCATCATAAGAAATCTCAGGTGCAGGCAGAGAATCCACATCCAAGAGATAGAGATTTTGCTCAGCACATCAATGTCCCTGGGTGAATTTCTCCTCACAATTATAACAAATCCCTTTTTCCCTACGTTCCTACATCTCAGCTTCAAACAAATGCTCGATAGCAGTGGTTCTAGGAGCTGGGAATTGGAGGTCTTTGGGGAACCATATTTTTGAATGGAAAAAAAGTGGATTTGGAGCATTGTTGAGCCATGATCTTATCCTCTACCAACTTAGAAAACCATAGGGATTCCATCATTGTGTTCGGATTGAAAATTTTAACCTCGGATCGGATTGCATCATTCATACCACTGATAAAAAAATTCTTGTAGAATGCATAAGGAAATCCTTCTGTGTGATTAGCCAATTTCTCAAATTCTATCTGATACTCCCTCCCCACTCTAGTTTGGCAAAGTTTGGTGAGTGCTCCTGTGAAGTCATCAAAAGCACTAGGTCCAAATCATTGCAAAATGAGTTTGAAAAAATCTATACAGTTTGGATTTGTGTGAGCTTTGATATACCAATGGAACCATTGAAGGGATTCATCTTCCAAATGAAAGGATGCAATTGGGACTTTATTGACATGAAAAATGTTATGCAGAATGAAATATTGTTCTGCCTTGTAAATCCATCCAGTTAGATCATCACCAATGAAGCGAGGAAAATCAAGATTTGGCCCACGAAAGTTGCTAGAATAAGAGAACCCAGTGTCTGCAGAAGACTCAGGTTGTTGTTGTTTTCTCATGGTTGAATGTTGAAGATGGATGCTGAGAAATTTTTGATCCAGATCTTCGAATTTGGTCTTGAGGGTAGCAAGTTCTTCTTCCATTTCTCCATTTTCTCCTGCGTGAGTGACAACCATAAGCAGGATTGTTTTTTAGTGGAAATGGGTAGAAGAACAAAAACAGAGAGGGATTTAGAAAAGGGAAATTTTGAGTTGGAAAAAACTCGAGTGGGTAATTGAGATTTGACTAGGTTTTGGACACTTTCTAAGGGACAAGGAAACATAAAATGTGAATTTTAGAAGTGGGGTGAAAGAATGGGAAAAATTGTCAGAGATGGATAATGAAGCAGAATTGGGAAACGAACACTATAGAAAAAATTCGAAGGCAATTTGGTGAGAATCAAAGAAGTTATGGCAAACCCTAAAAATAGACAAATGTGGAATTTTGGGATTAGAGAAGTGGAATTTGGGATAGGGTCCTCGAGGAATGAAATATGCAGAATGGAATTACAGGGGTTACAATGAATTTTCAAGGGAAATGGAGCTAAAACAAAGAATATATGGCAAAAAATGAGCTGTGGCAGCTTTGGAAAAATGCCTTGTATCAACCAGAAATAGATATGGACCCCAGGTATGTTCGGCTTCCTAAAGGTTCAGGGAATTCACTTGGCCACCAATGTTGTCTAATGACTTTCATATTGGGGAAGTACCCCTCACTCCACGGCTCAGGTAAAACTGATAACCACTTTTCCATAAACGACAACTCTTGGTTTACCTCACGGGTGGAAACTAGTCAATCAGGTAGGGATTGTTTCCCTTTTCGCTTGGCATGTCCTCTCAATGGCCATCTACTTCGAGGTTCCTATGGCACTCCTCACAATGAGTTTTGGGGATATTCCCAAGTACTTCCCACAATTAGGAGGGTAGGGTTTAGTCCCTAATACAAATGAATAATACTGATGCAAAGAAGAAGCATTACTGCAAAAATTGTAGCTCCATGAAGCATGGAAAATGAAAAAAAAAATTGGCAGAAATTCCACCCAACGATCTCAATAAAGTGTTCTGATACCAGATGTGAAGAACCTCCAACAAGAAATAATGAGAATACATGATATAACAGAAATAATGGAGCACAGAAGAGATTTTATTGATCGGAGGCCACTTCAATGAGGTAACCTCCTTTGAGCAAGCTCAATACAAAATAACTCTTGGATGCCTTCATTAGCCTCAACACGTACTTATATACTAAGTCTAATATAAACAACTATTACTCCCCATGAATGTGGGATAATACAACATACTAATGGGACGACTTACAAATCATATGCGTCCGACAAAATATACTAACAAAATAAAGAGGGGGGTTAACACAGGTTCTTAACATTCCCTCCCTCTTAGAAAAGATTTGTCCTCAAAGATTAAGATGGGGAAACTGTTGTTGAATCTCAAGGAGTGGTTCCCATGTAGCATCCTCTGGTTGCATGTTGTTCCATTGAATTAAGACCTCTGTGATGGACCGAGAGCGAAGCTGATGAGTGAACTTATTAAGGATGGCCTCCAGTTCCAAAGCCATTGATCCTTCCTTATCTAGTTCAGGTAAAACAGTTTGTGCTCTGATGTTGGTGTCAATCACTTTCTTGAGACAAGAGACATGAAATACTTGATGAATGTGAGAAGAAGGAGGAAGTTCTAATTCATAAGAAACATACCCAATATTTTGAAGAACCTTATATGGCTCATAGAACTTTGGAGCCAGCTTCTGATTCCCTTTGAGTTTCAGGGAGGATTGCTTATAAGGCTGCAAATGAAGAAAAACCATATCATTGACTTGAAAGGTGCACTCAGAACGATGTTGATCGGCCTGATGTTTCATGTGATTTCTTGACATTTGAATATTTTCCTAAAGAATGTGAAGAATCTAATCTCGGTTTCAAAGATCCTTGTCAACTTCCTGAACTGTTGAGGGTGTATGGAAGGAGCACTGGCGGTTTCTGACCATAAACTGCTTCATATGGAGTCATTTTAGATGATGTATCGTAGGAATTATTGTACCACAATTCAGCGAGATGGATCCACTTCTCCCACTGATGTTGTTATTCATAGGTGAAGCAACGAAGATAAGTTTCTAAACATTTGTTGATGACTTCATTTTGACCATCTGTTTGTGGGTGATTTAGCTATTTCATCTACTGGTAGAGGTTGACCATTTTGTGATATCGGGTAGTTCAAGTATGAGTATTTTTTTGAATATCAAACCTAGGACTACATATCATTATCCACTTCCTCGTAGGAAACTATGATTCTATGTAAATTTTGCTTCATACTCAGTTTGGTTAATCTCGTATTGAACTGTCTTAGGGATCAATGTCCTGTAGGTTGAGGCTAATTATGTTACTCCCTACATAAGCTGAGACAATGAGTTTGTTTCCTTCCCTCTACAGTTTTATGTATGTTTCCTTTGGTAGGCATTGTGTTTAGAATTGGACATAACCAATGGATCATAATACCAAAACACTAGCTTGAAAGACCTAAGTTATATCAAGATTATCATACATAAAAATTTTGAAGGAACAAAAAGGGGTTGGTTTCATCCAATCCTAAAGTCCATAATTCCAAATTAAGAACACATACTAAGAAAGAAATAAGCATGTAACTAACCCAAGGTGAATTCATTGGATCCCCAAGAGAAGGATACCATCGCATGTCCAAACAAAAGTTGCATGTCAACTCCTGTAGCAAACTAGTGTGCCATATACCAGCCACTCCCATCATATTGTTGAAGATTGACCACTATAATTCCTTCTTCATGATACCTCCTGTCATGTTTATTATGTCCATCCTTATCAGAGCCATTGCTTTATGCTTAAAGCTAAAATAGACCATTGCATACATCCCCCACTTGGAGCCATCAATACTTCCCAATCTGAATGTCATATCCATTAAAGTGTGCATGTTAATCATTAACCTATCCTCCACCACCTATTCCCTCGTAAGTTGGTACACGGGTTAGATGTTGTATTTGGGTCATGCTTTCTAGCCCTTGCATGACCCTACCACTTCTCTCTATCACCCCATATAGGGGGAGAATGACCATGTTATAATGTCAAGTGAGGAAGATAATTATGGTGATGGCAATGAAGAGTGATATATACATGTTTTATTTCAACATTTATATTGTGGATGTGTCATTTTATTATTCTTATCTATAATTGGTCAATTCTATTTTTTTATTCCTTTTATGAGGTTAGAAATGAAAAGTTAACTATTTTCAACCATCTGTTGAAAATAAATTAAATTATTTTGGAAGATCCTAGTAAAAGTATAATAATGATGAAGATCCTCCTTCCATTTTTATAAGCTTATATTGATACATATGTAATGTCACATGTTAAGAAATAAGTACTTGAGGTTTAATTATGAAGGTCTTTTTATCTCATTGTGTATTTGATATAAAACTTTAGAATTTTCATGATTTAATATAATATTAATTTAATAAAACAAATTTATGTAAAGTTGTATTTAAATATTATTTAATTATAACTTCTCCATGGTCGTTTAATATGTATGATGTTATAACTGCACACAAAAGTGGAGGGATAAAAAATGGTTAGATTCATTTGTTCAAGCTTGTAAATATGCTTGATCTATATATTATTGTGTCTTCTTGTTGGACAACAAATAATTCACATTGAATGTTGGTTAAACGTTATCTTTTAACTTTAAATGATTAACTCACAAAAATGACATCATAGAAAAATCAAAATAGTATGTTAACTTTAATCTTGAGGATCATTAAGCCTGCACAGGTGTGGCTTATTGGCGATTTGCTTTATATGAAGTCATATGTTGTAGAGGATGTCACGAGTTCAAATCACACCTGAGCTTACTCGTGTCCCATGCTTGTGGGCTATTGTGAGGAACCTAGGGGTATAGTGGTAGCGAGAATGGATCCCTGGATCCCATGTCACACGAGTATCAGCCCAGTCCCTTGTTGTCGATTCCCCTAATCACAAAAAAATTGTTGAGGATCATTAAATAGTAAATAAAATATTCAATTTAATAATTTCATATCGGGAATAAATATGTGTGTTGTCCATATAATCTATCTATGCTTACTATAATTCCAACTAAGTCGGACCTAAATAAATAGAGATATAACTTGACTCATTTTTAGAGAATAGAGTGTTGTTCTCCATAACCTATAATCATATTTCGTTAATAAATGTGTTTTAATATTATATAAGTTAATTAAGTTAACTTGTATTAACTATAATTATCTATAAGTTTAGGTGTTTTTGCAAAGTTTAGAGACGTATTTTTAAAAAAAATGTTATAATTTACATTATATATAATTCTTAACTCTTTGGTGAAAAATTAAAATAAAAACATTTACCAATATAGCTAAACATGTTATATTTCATCTAAATATTTCATAAAATTTTGTAAAAAAGTATTTGCTATAAGGTTATACCTACGAATGGTTGTCTTAACATGGATTTGGGGGTTTCTTTAGGGTTTATGCAAGAGGTCATTCTTGATAGGGTGGGTAGTTTTTTGGTTTTCATTGCCTAGGACATCGAGTCTTTGCAACTTGTGATATGCCATAAGGGATATGACCCCTTGAAGACGTCATCTATCACAAAATTTGGGATGAATTGGTGATGATTTGGAAAGTAGCCCGCACTTTTGAAAAATTTTCACTTGGGCCCGTCTCTCTCGTGGAACTTGGTCACATCATGACAGATGAAGGAGTAAAGCAAGGTTGCATTTACTCCTCGTGTGGGAGCTTATTTGGATTACGAGGGATTAATCATGATGTTTCTAGAAATTGTTAGGTGGAGATGGTTGATAATTTATAGATTGACAAGGAGGCACATCGCATTTGGAAGAAACATGTGTTAACCCAAATGTTAACACTAGTTATATTTGGTTGGAGGCTCAACTTCATCAAAAAACTCGAAGGTCACCTGATAGTAAGCACTATGTCTAGAGTTGTAAGGAGTGGGTTAAAATGGTTTTATGGCCAGATATTGGAATGGAAAAGGTGGAGGTTTTGATATCTTTGACCTTGGTAAATTATTTCTATGTAAAACTAGTTAAGGGCCCTTCTTTGAAGACTTGGTTAGAAGTTATTTGGAGTAAGCTTCTAGGTTACACTATTTGGTTCCATTTATTTGTAATGGGTTGGGTATGATTTCAATTTAGAAGGGTGGAGAACATCGAGTTAATCTTAAAAATGGATCAGTTATGGGGGGTATCTAGCCTAGTTGTAGATCGTTGGAATCCATGCTTTGATCCTCATAGAGAAACCATGAAAAATCGTCATGTTTTGGTTCGCTATGTCGTCTTCCGTTAGAATTTTGGAGTGAAGCGGTGTTGAAGGAAATTGGTTGTCGTATTGATCAATTTTTATTGTAGTGGAAGAGAATTTATAGGCTTCTTTGAACAATAAATTAGTTTGGTTTCTTATGGAAGTTGATATGACGGATGGACTACCAAAAGATATTGAAATAGCTTAGGGGAATGCAGTGTTGGTTGGATTCCTTGGTTATTGGAAAATTTCATTTTGATGTGCAAAATGTCACAAGATTGGTCATATGTGGAAGGAGTGTTATGCTTATATTCCTAATTGCCAGCCTCGCCATTAAATATAGGTTAAAAAACTAGGGTCAATAAAGGATGTAGCGGTTTTTGACGGTTTGTTTTCCTCTAGGATACTTGTTGTTCACCAATCTGAGGAAACTTGAGGAAAGAAGTCAACAGTTGCTTCTCCCATATAAAGGATGGATTCTATGATGGAATTTCGTAGGTACTTGTACAAAATGGTAAGGGTTATAGTCCTTATACTTTGTCTCTAAAGGATGGTCTTGTTCTTCTTTCTCTTTGGTTCATTTTGATCATAGGGGGAAAGTGGAAATCAAATCATTTTTTAGGGATTTCAAAAAGGCAAAGAGCCTTAGTCTTGATGGATGCACTGTAGATTTTTATATGGGTTTTTTTATGATCTCTTAGAGGAGGATCCATCCAGGGCATTAAATTCCACTTTGATCACTCTAATATCTAAAATGAATGTCTCCAATTCCTTTGAGGAGGCTTAGACTAATTCGGTCTGTAACCTTATTTACAAGACTTTCTCAAAAATTATTGTTTATAGACAAAAATATGCTATATCCTTATCGATATCAAAGGAAAATTTTGATTTCCATTTCAATAGGAAAATCCATGACACAATTGGGATTGTGCATGAGGGGTTTCGTTCAATTATAGTTTTAAAGCAGACATTAGTAATTATGAAAATTGATCTTTCAAAATATTATGATAAAATAACCTAGTTATATCTCTAAATTGTTCTCATACGTTCTAGGATGCATCTTCAATAAATTAATTGGATTATGGGGTGTTTAGAGTCAACAAACTTTGTGGTTTTGATTAATGGATATCCCTCAAGCTTATTCAAGGCTTCCAAATGTTTGAGGCAAGGTTGTATGTTGTCCCCTTTTTTGTTTCTTCTTGTGTGGAAGGTATTAGTAGGTTGATAGTTAAATCCATAAGAGATGGTTTTGTTAGAGACATCAACATTGTAGAGTTGGTGGTGGTTTCGCATTTGTTATTTGTTAATAGTATCATTATCTTTGCTTAAAGTAATTTGCAAGAATTAACTTTCTTTAAATCTTGTCTTGACTTCTTTTACAATGCTACATGAATGGAGATAAAAACTTACAAAAATCATGTATCTTGGTGAATGGTACAAGTGATGGCTTACACTTATTTCTTCCATACACGCACACACACACACACCTATATATATATATATATATTAAATGTGTCATGTCCCAACATTTTGGACCAACAAAAGTGTGGACATTGTTAAACACCTAAGGGGACTAAGTGGAATTAATTAAGTTTCCTAGGGAAAAATTTGCTCAATAAACATTATTGAGGCATGTATTTAATTTTTATTTATCATTAATATTTATTGTGTGAATAGCATGTGGAGTTGAGCTTTCCATGTCAGGCACAATTGGCAATCCAACTTTCCAAATGAGGAGATGAAGAAAGTGGAAACTCTATGACAAAAGCAGTCAGAGGGAAAAGGGAATGTGCCCAAAATCTATGACAAAAGCTGTCATAATAAAAGAACAAAACAATTGTCTAAGGAGGGTGTAGTTTTATTTTTGAGACTCGGTCTCAAAAGAAGGAAAATCAGAAAATCTGTCATAAGGAAAAGCATGAAACAATTGACTAAGGAGGGTGCAGTTTCATTTTTGGAGGCTCAGCACAAAAGCAGTAAAGGCAGAAAAAAGTTGTCATTGAGAAAAGAAACAACTCAGGGCCTAAGGAGGGTGTAGTTTCCAAGTTTTATGAATGACATGGATAGCGAAACGACTCACAAGGGTCCCAACTTGCCAATTACTCAAGGAGGGCACATATGTGGCTAGGGTTAGGGCTTCTATGAGGATGACTTTCTCTCACATGTCACCTATTGCCTCTACTTGATAAGTAGGTCACCCAGAGATATATTAAAGGAAAATTCAAGCTCCATTTACTAGTTTGGTTGATGTTTTAATTGATTTGTGCTTATGTGAGCATGCCTTTCTAAGTGATGTGCCTCAGACACTTTGGAGATGAACCCCAAACCTTTCCTTCCTTCTCCTTCATCCCCATTCCTTCTCTTTGCAGGTATGGACCACTTGATGTTTAGCCATTGAAGATCATATCAGACATATTTTTTAGCCTCCATATCAGTCAATTTGAGCTCCAGTGAATCCCAAGCTTCACCTATGCTCTCGGCCTTTCTCTCGTCATATTTTGGGCCTCATGCCCACCATTTTGGAGTCCTCTTATGTAATGGTCAGTAAATAAAATGATATATGATGTATAAAAGCTTATAAACTCTTTCATTTATATTTATCAAGTCGTAATAATTCTGTCCCTGAATTTTACCTTCTCAGTTTCTCATGAAAAGCTTCATTCGTCATTGTAATGGGGGGAATTGATCAATCTAGTGCAATAATGAGTAAGAAAAGGTTGTGGGCGTGAGTATATATGATTATATATTTTCATTGAATATGTATTAATTTATTTCAGATGTCATTTTATGTATTAAAGTCATTCTGCTACGATATCTATGCTTAATTTTGCACCCTAGCGAGAACATTAGTTTTAATTGACTAGTTATATAGTTTCTGCTATAAAATGAGTTCTACCCACTTAAATCTGGTTCTGTAAGTTTATATGGATCAATGAAATACCCACATACCCATACATAAATCCATATCAGAATTTATTTGAGGCTGTACAATGATTCGGGAGCCTCCATTGCACAGGGCCTCACTAGGCCAAAATTGCCTAAAAATCCCAATTCTTTCATAAACCCTCCAGACATCTCCAGATCTGTTATGTACTGTCCCAAATAATATTTTTTTTTTTCTAAAGGCCTGATAACACCTCTGCACTTTTCCCCAAGCCCCTAGTCGAAAGGACGGAAGGAATTTCCCTAGTTTCATGGTTGGGTGACCTAGAAGCGTGGGAGTAGGTTTCCGCATAGCAGACTCTGAATCTTGAATAGTCCCTGATCTAAATGTGTTAGGGGAAATGAATTCACTGTTCTAAACTTATTCTTTTTTTATTTCCACTGCCTACTCCCATGTCTGCAAATTTCCCAACAAAACACTTTGAATTACCTAGTCCAAAGATTCACTGAGTGGTTGTAATTTAATATCATTTTTTTTTAATTTACAACATTAGTTAGTGTTCAGGTCTGCATATCAAACTTAGGAACATTAAAAAATGTATATGTGTGTGTGTGTGTGTGTGTGTGTGTGTGTGTGTGTGTGTGTGTGTGTGTGTGTATATGTGTGTGTGTGTGTGTGTGTGTGTGTGTGTGTGTGTAAGGATCTCAACCATACAACTAACCAATTATCATATGATGCACTCATATTGGAGGAAGGACTCATACTAATACAAAAATTTAAGGATTTTAACACAAATGAGGCAGTTATACAAAACCTCTTCAAAGCATCATGGGTTGGGTTTGTCTATAACATGTTTTTAGAATTAATAATTTAGCAAGTCTTGAAAAATTACTATGACAATTTTGTATGTAATGGAAAATACAAACTTGGAGTTTTTGTTTTGTATACAATTATTATAAAAAGGATAAGTGGTAGCAACAAAACATGTTATGAAAGCAATTTTTTGGTTATGGGCTAGAAAAGTTTTTTAAAAGTGTATTTTGATTTCTTCATAGAAATATCAAATATATGTTTTTTTGGGGAAAAAGGTTATACTAAACAATATTTTATTTTGATTTGTTTTTGTAAGCTATGGTATACTTTATATTACTATAGAAGCAAAAGATACACGTTCCTAGCCAATTGGTATGCCACTACATATACCAAAGCAACCAAAAATCAATTATTTATCTTCAAATTTCCATGAAGGTCCTAAATAAAAAAAATCTTTACAAAGTGTCTAAAGTGAATGTTATAACTACTAACATATTGTATGGGGTAATCACTAACAAACAGTCTAGGATGTCTATTATAAATATTAGAATACTAACATAGCTTGTGTTCCAAAAGAGAATACAACTAACATATGAAAATGCTAAAAACATTTTCCTCGTTAGAAATAAACACCGTGGGCACCTCTATCATTGGTGGAGCTGAATTCGTTTGCCTTGTGAGGACATTCTCCTTGAAAACCATCCCTATCACTGCTTTGGCCAACAAGTTGAGTTTGACCCCCTACTTTGTAAATTCTTTGGCCATTAGTTGGAGTTGGGCCTCTGCCAAGAAAAAATTTAAGAACACCCGCAAATTTGATATGTATAACATACGGACGGATCCTCATGATAATGGAAAAGTCTGAAGGCTATTTTATCGATAATATAATATGTATATATAATTTTTGGGTCACAACTTTCATGAAATTATAAAATCTTATCAAATGTGAATCATTCACTAAACTATAAGTCCTTCTAAAGTCTTTCACTAAATATAAAATAGAANAGTTATTAATATTTTAAATCGATTATTCATATTTTATTTTTTAATTATGAAGAAATTATTGGGTTTTTTTTTTTTTTTTAGCAGATTGAAAAATCATTTTTATGATATTTTATTGGTTCCAAATTTCATTTCAAATCCATGTATTTATTCGATATTTGCAAAGTTTCAAAATTATAAATTGATTATCATTGCATGGGAAAACAAAAACCATTTTCAAGCCCCTCACTTCTAAAAACCATGAGCGAAACTCATTTTCAAGTCTCTCTCTTCTAAAAACCATGGGTGAAAACCATTTCAAGCCCTCTCTCTCAAAAAAACCCATGGACTAATAGTTATATACATTTTTTAAAATAAATGTGGGGCTAATTATTTTTCTCTTTAAAAATTGCTACCAATTAAAATATATGCCTCGTAAACATTTGGAACCCATTAATTTTCACCCACGAGTGAAATTTCCCCACTAAAATTTGCCTTGACCTCCACTCTTCGAATTTTCCCCTTGTATCTCATCCATCTACAACAAAATTTATTCCTCTCCTTGTTGTTATCCATCAAATATTTACCCACATTGTGTTCATATACTAGAAAAGGGTTATTGTCTTCATGTATTTGGTGTTGTGAGTACTGTATGTGCCTACATCCAAAATCCACTTCTCCATTTCAGTGAGAATATCCTCTATTTTTGTCATTTGTTGATTGTTTTGTACTCAGGTTTCCATTTATCCAATTACATGTTGGGTCGAGGACAAGATTGCTTAATTATAAATATCCTTTGCTCCATAATCTCGTGGAGCACATGAGGCATGTAGGTTATTCCATGCCCATTATGTGTTTTTCATGAACTAGATCTTGAGGGATGAGACCCAAAATGCTTGAATGTTGAGAGAGGAGGAGAGAAAACATACCAATATTCAATGAAATAAATAACAAGAACATATGAGAAAGAGAGAGAGAGTTGGAGAAGAAGTATTCCATTAAGATGAACCATTACATGGAACAAGACCAATTTTGGGACATATCCTTCCTGATCTAAAGTCTCTTCCTATTGCCCTTTTATAAGGTGTCTTGTTGACCATGTCAACTTTGAATAACTAACTCCATCAATTACATGTCTATCATGTTCCATTTTACATTTAATAAAAATGTGTCTGTGTGACTTTCACATCCAAACTTCAACTATAAGCCCCCCTAAGATTCGGATCAATCCTCCCCCATTAGAAAATGATGGTCCGCATAATTTCACCCATGCTCAAAAATAAAGACCCCGTGATGTTCATCATACTATCTTGATTATAATGTGTCAACTGCCAATGAAGAGAAGGACATTGTGTGGTTAACCCATAATTGTGGGGTTGTGGATGACCAATAACTGAGTTGGAAATGGAAGGATTGATGTTGATATGGGGTATTTTACACGTGTAAAAATAAATTACAATGGAATTAAAATAAATCCCAAAATTAAAAAATTCATATGGATTTTTTTTTGGGCAAGTGGGGAGGGGGTGATTGAGGTCTTGCCACAAATCCATTCATAACTTCTATTCTGAGTGATGCAATTGAATTCAATCAAAGACCCATTTGATATATCGACTATACCATTCCATTTATGTAACATAATTTCTCTTTGGTGGCATGTGGAGTGTGAAAAATATCATCGAAGTTCAAGGTACACACAATGCATTGTTTTACATATATGTGCTACTTCAATCAAGAATATATCATAAACTAGAAAATGAAATGAAATTCCATAAAATACCCATTTGAGATTAATAAAAAACCTTTCCAATGAGAAATATCCTTTAAAGAACTTCATATAGCTTGCAACATCTCTGTAAACTTTGCAGAAGAGGTTCGTCCTCCATTGCGTCCATGATTGTGCTTCTCTAACATCTATAAAACAATGGGAAAGCTAAGAAAGTGTTGGAATGAGGTAGTACAAGATTTTAGATGTTGTATGAAAGTTCTTTTAAGCCATTTCATGGCCATATGAAGCTACAATAGTGTTGAATGTGAGAGCATTAAGTGCAAAGGGCCACAAAGGATGTAAATGATTTGTAGAGTACTATGTGTTGTTGTAGAGTTCATAGAAGCTCTTGAGACAACATAGAAACCTTGCAAATGTTACAAACCAATGGATGTAGTGAATCCCTGTATGTATGCTCATGCAGTGGTGAATGAAATTTGAGGGCAGAAAAAACATGGTGTTCATCTGGACCAACTATGATGCTTACAATGTATGGCCCAACAAATGGATTTTGAGAGTACCAAAAGGAGGTTGGTGATTACTATAACCCTTTGAACCCACAATATGCTTCAAACCCTTGTTATGATGGAGTGCTTACCCACTCTGATACCCAATGATCCATATCTTGAGGTTTGAGATCCATAAGGCTTGATTTCCTGGAGAGGAGGAGACAAAACATACAAATATGCCATGAGAGGGGATGATGGCGTTGGCCTAGTCTAGGATTGATCTCATCCATTACAATTTTGCTTCAAGCCACCGACTATTGGAGACTTTGCTAATTGAAATTTTATTCTAGAGCATGCAAATAATGATATGTGAAACGCCTTCAAATACTAGTTTTGAAAAATTATCTTTGGTATTCAATTGGATTCTGTGCCAGACTTCATTTTTACTCCAAATATCATATATAAATAACCATTTATTATTTCCTTCCAAGTTTCCCATATTAAAAATCCCAGAAATAGATACCATGAGCTAATGAGGATAGGGTTATTGTGGGATTTTCTCCTCCATATAGTAATGGTCTCCCTAATATTGTACTTCTTTGATCCAATTGACAAAAAATTGTGGTTCATTTATCCCAAAGAGTGCAGGTGAAGTGGAAATGGTTTAGAATATGTTCCAGGGTTTCATAGTCCTCTAGGCATAGATAGTATCGACAGGTTCCTTCAAAGCATAAACTGGTGATTTGGCCCCAAGTAAGTGTTTTTCCTAAGGGAACCAACCAAAGTAAAGTACATACCTTGGACCATACATTTTTCTTTCAATTATGTTCCCAAATTTCCTCCCCTTCTTGATCTATTGTGTTAGTAAGAATAGAGTGGGCTTCTTTGAGGGA
The DNA here is from genome assembly GCA_001517045.1 of Pseudotsuga menziesii. Classification (NCBI taxonomy): domain Eukaryota; kingdom Viridiplantae; phylum Streptophyta; class Pinopsida; order Pinales; family Pinaceae; genus Pseudotsuga; species Pseudotsuga menziesii. The sequence continues at coordinate 38,589 of LPNX010110642.1, read as the reverse complement.
GGACTTTCCTCTCCCATTATGCCCCCGACTAAGCTTGTCTATACCATGATGGATTTGAATCTCCTATATTGCAATTCTTGCCAAAATGCTTCCTAATCAAAGTTGTTTGTTTCATTCGACTAGTTTTCTCTAGGAATCCACATTCTTCATTTTTTATTTGAACATTAGTGTTCCAATATTGATGAACACATGATTTGTTATATTCATGGAGAATGTCTTGAAACTATTCTCATGTTGTCTCTCTAGTAGTTTTGGTCTTTATTGCCAGGAATCTTCCCTAAATACAGTTGAGCAAACATCCCTTATTTCCTAGCAATTGTGACTTTGAATTATTTTTTCAAGTTTTCCATGTTGTATTCCAAACGAGAGAACCATTTTAAGTTCCTTCCAATCAAATCAAGTTACTATCTTCCACATCTAGGGCATATTTCCTTCTCCACATTTTATTCCCTGAGGTCGAATTGTTTTGAATCCATCTCCTCCGGATCTTTACTCCAACGGCCCCACTCACCACCTTTGGATCCTTGATTTCTAGGCATCCATGCCTGTTTGGGTGACAAATTATTGGTCAAGCTACATTGTCCCATTTATGAATGATCTTAGTCCCTCCCAATAAGAAATATCTATTAATATTTTAGATAGCTTTGATAATATGCTTTAGAGCCGCTAAAAATGAGAAAATATAAGTGGGCATAGCATGCAGAAATGATTTCAAAAGATGTAATATCCACACTAAGTTTAAAGATCTAAAGATATAGATCGAGAGATTTTGTCCATTTTGGAGAGCGGGTTCTCCCATGGCCGATTGCAATGAGCACTGGTAATTAAGGGGGATCCAAGGTAATTTGATGGAAGGGAGCTCCTCTAGAAACCTAAATTTTTTGTAATGTGATATAAAACAACCAAGGAGTGTTAAAAAGAAAACTTGATACTTAGCTTGGTTAATAGAAGTGCCAGAAGCTCCCATGAAGTTAGCTAGCACTACTTTGATCACTTTTGCTTCTTTGACAATTGGAACTCCCATTAAAATTGTATCACCCATGAACTGGAGGTGAGAAGAGACTAGATCATACCCATGCACTTGAATGTCTTTTACCTTTCCCTCTTCCACAACTACATTCAAATATCGACCCGAGACCTTTTCCATAAGGATGAAAAGAAAGGGTGCGAGGGGATTGCCTTGTATAATTCCCCATGAGGGAGAAAAAGTGTTAGAGGGTAAGCCATTGACTAAATGGAGAAGAAATCCAAGGAGGTTAGGGACATGACCCAACTTTTCTATTGATCTAAAAAAACAAAGATAAACAACATCTGATTTAAATACTACCAGCTAATCTTATCAAAAGATTTGGAAATGTACATATTCACCAGCATTCTAGATTTTTTAGTTATTTTGAGGGAGTCAAGTATATCATGAGATAAAATTATCCTATCTAATGTTTGTTTTCCTTCCACATAGCTAGATTTCTCCTCTAAAATTGGAGATGGGAATAGTAGTTTTAAACTGATCATAGTAACCTTGGTGATTATTTTGTAAATAACATTACAGAGAGAGATGGGCTACAACTTACTAAGAAAATTGGCATTTTATTCCTTGGGAATAAGAGCAAGGAAATTTGAGTTCAAAGTTGGAAAAGCATTCAATCTACTCCTTGACTATTCCACCACCTCCGCTTCTTGCTTAATGATTGGCTATCAAGAGTGAAAAAAGTTAGTTGTGAAGCCATCTGACTCTGGGCATCTTCTAGGGGTCACCTCCATTGATGCTTGCTTCAACTCCTCTAGATTATTTTCCTGAGGAGTCTTTCATTTTCTTCCTTAGTCACCAACCGCAGGATGTGTCATGTAATTTTGTTAATGGCTCTTCCCTATTTCCTTGTGTTTCCTCTAGCAAGGTCTTATAGTAAGTCATGAGCTTTTCTTTTATTTATTCTTGTTTGGTAAGAAAATTTCCTTATTCATCTTACAGATAATTTATGTGACAGTAATTTCTATGTTGGATCGTCGACTTGTGGAAACAAATTGAGATCTGCTCCCCTTCTTTGAGACACCAAATTTCTGATTTTTGTTTCCAAATAATTTTTATTGATTTCACATTTAAAGTTCGGCTTGTAGATTCCCTCCCTCCTTGATTATGTGCTCTGTATGCCCTCTTAGAATGATCTGTTGTAGTGTAACAAACATAAATAATAACAATAATAGATAAAATAAATATAAACTAAAAATCGGCGTGCATTTGGAACAGGTGGGAACCCAAGGTGGCGGATGGCTTTGAGGGTGCAAGGAGAATAAGTTTCCTCATGGAGCAGCGAGCCCATACGGCTTGTTGACGGTGGCAAGGTTTGCTGCTAAGCCGACCTGGGGAGGTGGTTTCTTTTTACCCTAGAGAAAGGTCCCTGTCATGGTTTTCCCTGAAGGTGATTTGGGAGTGGTTTTTACCTGCAGGTAAATCCTGGGTTTTATTCCTATTTTTAATCTTTTACTGTCAGTATGGACGATGATGAACAAATTGACTATTCCAGCGACCATATGGATGCGGGTTACATCTGGGGTTTTCCAGGTGGTAGTGGGTTTGTTGAGTTGCAGGCTCTTCCTCCTCCCCGGGCTAAAGGCTACACAACAGTTGTTTGTGCACCTGTGCACCATGTGGAGGGTTTCTCCTCTTCTAATTTTTTGCTATCAACCCCCTCGCCTTTCCAAATCCCCAAGGGTTCATAGTGTTTTGTTGGAGAGGGTTCAGCAGGAGATGGTCTTAACAAGCAGCGGTGGTCTGAGGTAGAATTTCACATAGCTTTGACGACGGGGGTTGCTTTTGCAAGCTCTCAGGTACAACACGATGGGGTGGTAGAGGGTTTGGTAAATGGAAGGGGTTCAGCGGTGGATGTGAGCGGAGGTTTGAAACCTTTAGGGTTTACAGGAAGTGGAACTATACAAGAGGAGGAACAAGGGTCCATTTCCCGGTTTATTAGGCCTCTTGAACAACAGGGTTGCCCTAATCCAGTCAGGGAAGGGTTTTTTGGATCAGGATCAAGCAGTGAGACCAAAGGAAGGGTTGGCAGTAGGGATATTCACAAGAGGAATCGTAAAAAATGGATCAAATCAAAGAGGGTTGTATACAATTACACATTAAGTGAGGACATTGGTTGGCATCAGGTTTTGCAAATGGCTAATAGGACTCTACCGGGGGGAGTCCTGGGTAAAGCCTTTTCCTTACAGACGGTGGTGCAGTGGGCGGTGAATAGTTGGTTGGAGACCATGGGCTCTATTCCATAAGTGGTAGCCCTCACTAGAGGGTGGTTTGTATTTAACTTTCAACAGCCGAAACATCTTCAATGGGTTTCAACCCGCAATTGGACGTTGGATCATATGCCTGTGCTTCCCAAACCTTAGCATCCCCTTTTCAATGCTAGCAGGGAACGTGTTGACAATGTGCCTTTGTGGGTGCAACTGCCAGGGCTCTCACTCCATTATTGGTCGGAGGAACACATCAAAAAAATTGGAAACATTCTGGGGACATTTTTAGAAGTTGGCCTCTCTTTTCTGGAGACTAAACAGAGGAAGGTTGCCAGAATTTTGGTCGGTATAAATGTGCGGTAAGGGATAGCAAAAGACATGATGCTGAGTTGGGGGGCCTATGCTATAAAGAAGACCCTGGACTATGAAAATGTCTCCTTTCGTTGCAGGTGGTGTCATGCTTATGGGCATCCGGCCTAAGAATGCAATTTATCAGTTCGAACCCTCAATGGTCGCTGGAAGCAACATGATGTAAATTAGGCTTGGGAGGTAAAAGGTTTCACTGGACCATATACTACTCAACCCTCGACACATGTGGACCCTGTTAGCGATGAAGTGGAGGATAGCATCCAAGAGGAGAAGGCTTCAGTGCCCTTACCGATGGTGGAGGTGGGAATACCAGTCGATGGCCAAATATTGAAGGGGATTCCCTTTTCGGGTACTTCCTCTGTATCACGTTCCCCCTCCTTAAATTTATTTGCAAATAATGTTACTCTTTATGGTTTGGATTGGGTGGAAGGTTTAAAATTTTTTACTATCACATATCGGATCACACTAGTCACTTTACCCATCTCTGTTGCGTTTGTGGAGGAATCCCCCCTGCCTATGAAACCTGAACCTGTTATTGGAGAGTTTAATTCTCCTCTTTCCCCTCCTGACTCGTCATATTCAAGCAATTTCCTTCGGTCTTGCTCCAAGGTGGCCTCAGGAGGTTTGGGAAAAGATTCAAACATAGCGTCTAAGGGGAGAGGAAGAAAATCCTTTATTGCTAAGGCACAATCCAAAGCAAAAAAGGATCTCTAGTAAGGGAAACAATAGTCTATTGAGAGGGCGCTTAGAGCAGTGTGTCCCAAGAAGAAGGGTCGTAGAAGAAGCTTATGTCCTTCAGTTGTTGGGGTCTGGCTAGTCCCCATAAAAGATCAACACTCAAGAGGGTGGTTGTCTTAGAACACCCTGATATTTTGTTGTTACAAGAAATTTTAGAAACTTTAGGAGTAGGAGAAGTGGTTAAAGAAAGGCTTGAAAGTTGGTTTCTAGGGTGGATTTTTGAGACTCTGGATGTTAGAGGTCGTTCTGGAGGGCTGGAAATCGGTTGGAATGAAAGAAATGTTAAGGCTTTGAACATGTGGGGTATGGAATTGGTTCTTAGCTTGAACTTTATGGCATTGGATCTACAGGTCTCTTTTACTGTTTTTAATATTTATCGTTCCTATCTAAATAGGGATCCCTATTTAACAATACTCTCCTGACAGAAGATTCGATGATTTTAGGGGGAGATCTAAACTTTTCTTTAGGGCAGGCTGAGGTATGGGGGCCTCATGCTCATGTTTATTTGCTGACTTGTTTTTTCCTTCCGAAGCTAGTAGAGAGGAACTTGTTAGATGTTGAACCTATCATACTCAAGCATACATGGAAAAACAATAGGTGTGGATAAGGGAGAGTGGCGAAGTGGTTGGACTGTTTCTTGGTGGCAGAACAGGTGGTGGACAAGCTCCATCAACTCAGGCAATGGGTGGGGAGTGGAGGGAAATCATATCATTTACCTATATTTCTTGAACTAAAAAATGGACCTACAAAACCTCCAAATCCATTAAAGTTCAATAATACTTCATTAAATGATGACTCTTTTAAATTATTGATCTCTTCTAGATGACTTCCCTATAACCCAAGAAGTCAAAGAACTACAACTTTTTAGTTTGCAGCAAACATCGGAATATTAAAGGAAGATACTAAAGATTGGTTTGTGGCTAAGAGACTTCGTGAGGACAGAGAAATGAAGCAAGTAGAAGAGGATCTTTCTAAGATCCTCAAGAATGATGGGGGGGGGTTGAATCAAGAGGACAAAGATACTTTAATCAAGCTGGAAGGGAGATGGAACATCCTGCGCTTAGAAAAGGAGGAGACTTGGATATTAAAGAGCATGGCCACTTGGCTGGAATGTGGGGATGAAAATACATAATACTTTCATGCTTTTGCTAAAGAGAGGAAAGCTTCAAATACAACCTGGAGTCTACTGGATGATCAAGGAGAAACTCACACCACTTTTTAAGGAAATGCCATAATTGGGGTTGAGCATTTCAAGAACCTTTTTAAATCCCTGGTCCAGGCTTCTATTGCAGAAGTTATCATAGTAGCTCAAATATTCCCAAGGTTTGTTGAGGAGGAAGACAATAGAGTTCTGATGAGGCAAGTTACCGAAGAAGAACTAAAGGAAGCTCTTCAAAGTTTTCAGAAGGACAAAAGTCTAGGTCCTGATGGGTTGTCAATAGAATTATTTCTAGATCTTTATGATCTCCTGGGAGGATATTTATTAAAACTAGTGGAGGATACAAGACAATTGGGAAGGATTCATGCCAGCTTCAATTCAACCTTTATCGCCTTAATTCCTAAAGTTGACAACCCTTCCTCTCTAAATGACTTCAGACCCATTTCACTCTATAACTGTATCTACAAGGTGGTATCTAAGGTGATAGAAGAATATTCAAGGACATTTTATCAAAACATATCACAGAAGAACAATTTGGATTCCTGTAAGGGAGACAGATCCACGAAGCCATTGGGGTTTCCCAGGAGGGGCTTCAAAGCATAAAATCAAAAAAACTCAAAGGGGTTATACTAAAAATTGACTTGTCCAAAACCTATGAAAAATTAAGTTGGTTATACATTCGTATGCTTCCTACTCATCTTGGCCTTGAGATTGATTTCATAAGGTGGATCATGAGTTGTATTACTACACTCTCTTTCTTAGTTCTGATTAATAGGGTTGCATATCCTTTCTTCCATGCTGAGAGAGGGCTCCACCAAGGTTTTCCTTTATCCCCATCGCTTTTCCTGCTGGTAGTTGAAGTTTTGAGTAGGGATTTAAGGCAAGCAAAGAGACAAGGTTCCATGAAGGGCATACAAATTTCCCAATATCTGCATATAACTCATCTCATGTTTGTGGATGATATCCTAATCTTTTGCACGGGGACAGTGAGAGAATCATAAACCCTCTGAGATATATTTGAAATTTTCTCCAAATCCATGGGGATGGAGATTAATTCAAGCAAATAAACACCGACTACTCATCTTTTGAAGGTTGAAGTGATTCGTGAACTCAACAGGTTTTTTCCCTTCAATTTGGCAGGACTGGATGCGGGTTTAGAATACCTAGATTTATACTTAAAACCTAATGATTATCAAAAATAGGATTGCAGTGGCTTCTGAACAAGCTGGAAAAGCCCCTGAAAGTGTGGAGTCATAAATGGCTCTCTAGAGCCGGGAGGCTGGTGTTGGTAAAGGAAGTGTTTGAAGAAATTCCATTTTATTGGATGTCCCTTGCTTAGATCCCTAAAGGCACGCTGGAAGAGGCGAGAAGAATTTGCTTCAGGTTTTTTCCTAGTGGAAAGTAGGAAACATAAGTAACCCCTTAGCTGCGATGGGAGAATTGGTTGTTCCTAAAGGGCTTGGGGGTTGGGGTCTCAAAAATATTTTATGTTTGCAAAGTCGCTTGTGGCCAAGGGGGGATGGAGACTGCTAAAGGTTGAATGTCTGTGGACCCAAGTGACTACACAAAAATACATAGCCTTGATTTTGTTGAAGACTGGATAAGGAGAACTAGGAAATCCCATGCAGCAGGTTCCATGATCTGGAAAGCAGTGGGGTTGTCCTTTCATGTCATTGAATCCAATATGCCATAAAATGTGGGGAATGGAAGGAAAATTAGGGTTGGCAAGCACTAGTGGGTCGGTTGCACGCAACATCATAGACTCCCAAACCACACAATGGAGGCTCTGAGACGGAGAGCTTTCTTTTATCTATCTCAATTAGTTGCTCCTATCTAGGAGAATCCATGGTTCCATACTTGGAGGTCGACCTCTGATTATGGGTTAAATGAGCCAGATGAAAGTGAGTTGGAAAGCCAAATTGGAGAACTGAGTAGAGCACAAATTTGGGTAAGTTACAGGGAGGATGAAATTATATGGGATATTGATCCATGTGTCATTTACACCCCTAAGGCTGGTTATATAAAACTTAGTTCTAATAGTTTTCAAAGGGAACCAGTCTGGTGGTGGAAGAAACTGTGGAAAATCAAAAGTCCACCAAAAAGTAGAATTTTTATGTGGTTTGTTCTGGAGAACAAGGCACCAACTTGGGACAATCTATAGAAAATGAGATTTTAGGGGCCTAGATGGTGTACTCTTTGCAAGTATGATGGAGAGTCAATTTATCATCTTTTTTTGCACTATCCTTTTATCAAAGAAGTCTGAAAAGAGTGTTCGAGGGCTCTAGGCCATATGGGTGGGTATTATGGTCCTCCAAGCTTGGGAGAATTGGAGGATGGTGGCAACTCAGGATATTTTGATAGCCATACCTCTGATAGTAATTTGGGGAGTATGGCTTACAAGAAATAATTTAATATTTGCTAATAAATCCTGCACACCTAAAATTACAACTGGTCTTTCCTATGGCATTTTTTCTACTTTTGCACAACATATTAGATCCTCAAGACAGAGGGAGGCATTGGAAGTGGAAATAGACAAGTCGATGCCTTGGGGCTTCTTTGATGGAGCGGCACAAAATAATGTATGTGGGGGAGGGGTACTACTTTTCCTTTCTGAGACCCATTTATTTGAGCTAGTAGTGGGAATAGGGGAAGGAAATAATGATTATGCTAAACTATTGAGCCTCAAAATCCTCCTTATATTTGCAGCAGAGAAAGGGTGTAGGAACCTAAATGTTTGGGGAGACTCAATGAATGTTAAAAACTGGACAAAAGGGACTCAGCAATGCAGAAATATAAGACTTGACAACATTTTATCTTCCATTAAAATGGTTCTAAACTCGTTTGTTTCCTTTTCATGCCAACATGTTTACAGGGAAAACAACAAAGAGGCAGACAAAGCCTCGAAGGAGGGGTTGCACATGGACCTATGGCATTGGAAGATAAGAGAACATAGAGGGGGCAACATGCAAGAATTCTACCACGTGCCATTTATAGAATGAGCAGCATTCTATCTTAGTTTTCAACTATACAAAAAACTTTCTTATATTTTATATCTATAAAACAGAATATATTTTTTGGTCAAAGGACTGTTCTTGAATAGTTTGCAGTTATTTATATCATGAAGAGGATGTTAAAAGACTATCAGAGAAAATAAACTCTTGTATAGTTTTGAATGGGACAACATACTTACAACATCGGTGCTTTTTGTTGTGTTTTTTAGTTGTGGGACTTATTGAAGACTTCCAGAGTCTTTTTTCTAAATGAGCTCTTAGTTGTATGGAAATACACATTTATGTGTATCTACAGAATGTAATTTTGTTCTCATCGGATGAAATAAAATTACACTTTTTCCTCAGGAAAAAATAAGTAAATATAAACCATTAATAAATTAAAGTCAATTAAGAGACACCTCCCTTTGTGAATAATCATCAAGAAGGCCTATTAATATGGCTTTCATTATAAATGTAAAGATTCAATTTTCATGCCATCTTATTATTCATTATCAAAATGTGGGTTGTCGAATATTTGTGGGAATTTTAGAAATTTTGTGGGTGTTAAGAAGTTGTTATGCTTCATTGGTATTAGAACCAATCTAGGGCTTCCTTGAATTAGGTATTTGACCTTAGTCAAAAGAAAGAGAGAAAGTTTAAGAAAAAAATATAAAAACAAAAGTAAAAAAAAGAAGTAAAAACTAAAAACTAAAAACTAAAAATTAAAATAAGTAAAGAGAAAATAAAATATAGAACCGCACATGGTTTCTTAAAAAAACTAGAAATGGTTTCTTTTCCAAGAACAAACAACACATAATTTAATAAATTCAATATTACACAATTATATCATATTATTAATATTCAATTTTTTAAATTCTATTTTTCTAAAATTTGTATACATTAATTTATAATAATAATGTTTATTATTATATTACTCAATCTCAAATCCTTAAAATATTGTTATTAATTATAATAACATCTATTTTTATTATATTTTCCCTGAGAAAAAAATCTTTTATTCACAGAATAACATGGACTGCTCATTAGAGCTTACATCACTGCACCTAAGTGCTCATTAAGTTCTTCATAGCATCTCTATATGTTTTGCTTGAACATTGCTCTCAAAAATTACAACGGCTTCAGCTCTCAATGTTTTGGTTTTTCAACCATCCACATGAAAAAACATTGGTCACCTAGTGCATCTGATTCTCAAAAAACTGCTTTAGGATCGGCCCAAAATGTCTTATCTTCAACACTCCATAACTGTTTTTTGCATCCAGATATATCAAATTTTTCATTCATAGTCTTACATATTGATTTACCATGAGATCATTTTCGTAATCTTTGATCATCATTAAACCTGGAGGTAGCATTAAAGCTTCTTTAGACAGTTTGTCTGCCTCTTCATTCAATTCCCTGTAAATGTGTTAGAAAGAAGTTGAATTAAAATTCTCCAGTTGGCTCCTTATTGCTTTCAGCAGGTGTTGAAGATGGGGAGCATTGATTTGCAGATTGTTGTTTTCCCAATCTATGGTTAGTTTGGAATCCCAACATATATTTTGGCTATTATTATAGATATAGTTATTAATTTTAATAACTCTTGGGAAACAAAAAAAAGGAAAAAAACAAAACAAAAGGGATTAATAAATATTATTATAGTTATTATTTTGGAAAAATAAAGAAGAGAGCAAATACCAAAAAGGAAAAGTCAAAATTTCTCCGAGAATCAAATCGGGGATTATTACACTTTTGTACCTACTTATTGTCGAATAAAAGAAGGCAATTGAAGTGAAGTCATAATCGCAATTATGGAAAACACATATTCAGTTATTAAGTTGCAACTACATACACTATTGGAACAGTTAGAGCAATATAAGGCGACCATTAAACGTCTGCACGTTGAGGTTAAGACGTAGAAGTTGCTGAAAGGGTTGAGAGACAATGAGAATTGTCACTGAAGGGATCAAAATCAACAGTTGGAAATAACCTGATCCAACCAGGAACCGAAAGGTTCACCTTTGATAGGTTCACCTTGGCATCCGACACGTTCACCTTTGACAGTTTTTCCCTCAACGGGTTCAACTGACAAGATTGCATTCAACAGGTCACCCTCGACAAGTCCACCTTGAATACAACATACCAACATGCTCTGCGACGGTTTAACTTCTGACCGTTATAACTTCTTGTAACTGAATGTAGCGGGTAGTCACCCAAACGTCTCAGCATCCTCTATATAAGCATGTACATTATGTAATGTAGACATCCTTTTGATCATCATATGGTTCCTCCATCTTTCATGGAGCAGAAGTAATAAATTGGTTTGAATCCTTGCATATTGTCTGTGTGTATATTTATTATCGACCTGGTGTGTTTCCTGCTTTGTTGTTCCTTTTTATATGCTTCCACCACGACAGAACGCTACTCATTTAGTCCACTATTATCCCCAGCGTGCACCTGGGAACAACCTGGATCATTGGTATCAGAGAAAGATCTTGTCCAGAGATTAAGTTACATAAGCATTTCCATCGAAGTTATTTAACTTATGCCTGTTCAAACACGCTTGCAAGCCCAACAACACAAGTAGAAACTTCCTTTCGACTTCAGAAAAGATAACTGAAGAAACATACAATAGACATATAACTGACCAGACATAGCAACTCATAGAAAAAGCACTGTCTCGCCATCAAACTGAAATGTTCGCCCAATTCAGCAAGATTCTCTTGAGAGTCACTGTGAACTCCGAGGAATCCTCCACGCAATCTCACTCCGATAAAATCAGCCCCTTCAAAGTACAAATGAATCTGGACATACTGAAAACTTGAAGGCAAGATCAATGCAGAATCCGTTGACAATTGGGTACAATAATTGGAATCTTACTACACGGTAAATCAACTCTCCGAAGCAAAAAATATCACCATTGCGTCCTTGAAGATGTCAACCTCTGTACACTACTAGTGGGAGAATCTATCGACAAATATGGAAAAAAAAGAAGACCCCATAGACACATGGGTAAAATTCGTCGAATATATCCGAAAGTAGTTCTACCTACCCAAGTATCTTGAACAACAGTATAAGAAGTGGCAGCAGCTAAGGAAATTTAAAATACTAGTCTATACAGAGTTACATCGACAAGTTCTACCGACTCATGGCTAGATTTGGCATCCAAGAAGAAGAGAAATTGTTTTTCTTGAAGTACGTCACCGGTTTATCCCCATACATTCAGCAAGAGATGGAGTTTCTGACTATCAGCATGCTTGCGAATGCATTTTATTATGCTAGCAAGCTTGAAGCTAAACAAAAAGGAAAGATACATTTCACGAACAAGCCATCAGGTCAAACATTCGACAAGAAATTGCCAGGTGACTCCGACAATTTCAAGAATCCTTCTCAGCAAACTTTGCAAAATCCTGATCATCAAAAGAAGGACTTTCAGAAATACAAGAGGGATCGTAGCAAACAGAACCCTACAGGGAAATCGTGTGATTATCAAAGTTCATCATGGCATAATACGTTAGAATGCAAAGCTCGGAAGACAGTTTTGGAAAAAAATTTGACATAACCCTGGTAGAATATGATCTAGATGCATCAGCCCTCCTAGCTTCGACCTCGACCATCGTCGATGAGGAGGAACAAGAGCACCTATTCCATACACATATATGGGTTCAAAATAATCAATTACATCTGATTGTGGATAACTGTAGCCAGAAGAACTTTGTTTCTATAGATCTTGTGAAGAAATTAGCTCTTTCACCCATCCACATCCTCAGCCTTACAATCGGTTGGATGAAGGATGGGCAGGAACTAAGGATCACATGGAAATGACGACTCGCCTACTTCAATAATCCTTTTGAATATGAAGTACTCTGTCATGTGGCACTGCTTTCCATAGCCGACACCCTATTTGGTAAACCCTACATATGGGATCAACACGATACATATCAGTCACGGCCTCAGAAGGTGATTGTCAAAATCCGAAAACAATGGTATGGCATACCAGAGTGACAACCCACATCAACGGTTGCTATGATATTTTCCAAACAAATGAAGAAGCCTATCTATCATGGTCAAAATCTTGCATTAATCATGATAAATCCTCAACATTCCAGGAAGACTACAGCAACGAGTTGACTCACTGTCTAGCGCAGTTCCCAACAACAATAACATATCGACAATATTCTTAAAGAATATGAAAACATATTTCAAGCACCAGACATAGTACCTATGCACTATCAGGTAAAACATTCCATTTAACTTATTCCTGGTTATTCACTACCTAATGCATCTATTTATATAAGATCCATTCTCAAAAATGAAGAGATTCGCAGACAAATCCAAGATTTGATCGACAAGGGTCATATCCTCCCCAGCTCCTCTCCTTGTGCAAGTCCATTCGTCTTAGTTCCAAAGAAATACGGGACTTAGCGCATGTACATTGACTACTGGGCTCTCAACAAAATTTTAGTGCAGAACATATACCCTCTTCCGCGAATTGATGAACTCATCGACAATTTGACAAGTGCTAAGTTCTTTACGAAACTCGACCTCAAGTTCGGATACTACCATATTCCAATCAAGTCCACTAATGTATGGAAAACGACTTTCAAAACCAAGGAAGGATTGTTTGAATGGTTAGTCATGCCTTTCGGCCTAACCATTGCACCTACAACCTTCATGAGATATATGGATGACCTTCTATGACCTTTCATCGGTAAATGTGTCATTGTCTATCTCGACGATATCTTGATTTTGAGTCAATCATGGGAAGAACATGTCAAGCAACTTCGGCAAGTTTTCAACACTCTCCAGCAACATCAGATATATCTGAACATGAACAAATGCTCATTTACGATGACCAACATCAAGTATTTGGGGTACGTAATTGACTCTGCAGGCATTCATGTCGACCCAGAAAAAGTACAGATCCTCAAATATTGGCCCATTCCTCAAAACATTCATGAACTAAGAAGTTTTCTTGGTTTGGAGAATTTCTATCGACGATTCATACTTGGATTCAGCCACATAGCATGGCCTTTGAATCAGCAGACGAAAGGAAATGGGAAAATTGTCTTCAAATGGACACCAACACAAAAACAAGCTTTTGAACAAATCAAAAACAATCTTTGTACTGCACTAGTACTTATGTTACCTAATTTGCATCAGCCCTTTGAGATTGAGATGGATGCATCGGACTATGCCCTCGGTGCAATGATCACTAAGTCAGGTCACCCACTTGTGTTTCATTTTGAGACTTTCAGCAACGCAGTCAGAAGGTACTCGAAGTATGAAAAAGAACTATACACCATTGTGCAATCTCTGAAGCAATGGAGACACTATATTCTTGGCAGGGAAACGGTCATCCTCACTGACCAAAAGCCTTTGCAGTTCGCTTTGACTCTGTTAAAACTACAAACAACCCGATAACTCAAGTGGATTAATTACCTACAATAATTTCAGTTGGTACTTATGTATCGGAAAGGTAAAGCCAATGCCGCAACCGATTGTCTCAACAGACCACCCATTACTCTATTGTCTACAGTGATCAGCATGCAGGGTTATGACACCACTACTTGGTCGCAATTGTATTCGGTAGACTGCAATTTTTCTACAATATATCGACAACTTCAGACCGACAAGTTGTCGACTGCCAACTGCTTTCTGAAGGACACCTTACTATACAAGCTTGGACATATTTGTGTATCGACCGATGAACACCGATAGAAGCTCATCTAGGACGAGCACTATAGCAAGACCACAGGAAATTTTGGAGTCACAAAAACACTTGTTATCCTCCAAAAGTATTTATGTTGGCCTTCACTTAAATCTGACGTCAACAAGTACATTCGATCATGTATGGTTTGTGCCATTGCTAAGCCACTAAATCGATGACAAGGACTGTATACACCCATTCCAGTTCCTAGTCGACCATGGGAATCTATTTCTATGGACTACATGACAGGCTATCCTACTACCAAACATCATCATGACGTGATACTAGTAGTAGTCGACGGATTTTCCAAGATGGTTATACTCATATCATACAGTAGACTACGGCATCACAGCAGACTGCCTTCCGACGACCATTATTTCCGACAGAGATGCTAGATTTGTCAACACCTTTGGGCAAACTCTCTTGCAATAGCTCGACACGAGACTTTCTTTGTCGACAGCCTTCCATCCGCAAACAAACAGACAGACAGAAGTTGTAAACCACTTAGTCGTACAATTGCTTCGCATGTACCACCAAAAGCATCATCAAACATGGGATGACAACCTTCCATACATACAACACATCTACAATCGTGGTCAAAACAGCTCTACAGGCAAGAGTTCATTTGAGATATGTTATAGATTTCAACCCTCAGTGGCTATTGACTTAATTAGTTCCTTGACACAATCGAACGACACCAAATTTGAAGGACGAGAAGTGGAGAAAGCATTGAAGTTCAGAGACCAAATATACAACATCCAGAAACAAGCACAGGAAATGTTGCAATGAGAAAATGAAAAATCTAAGGCCCGACTTGAAAAGCATCATATTCCTCATTCATTCCAAATTGGTGATCAAGTCTGGTTACATCTAAAGAAGGAGCGCTTCACTGGTCCATACAGAAAGATGAAACCTTTGCGAGATGGTCCATACAGTATCATTAAATAGATTGGATAAAACACTTTTCACCTTGACATTCCTGCATGCCTTGGTTTACATCCAGTTTTAAATGTAGATGTGCTTCGACCATACCATGCACCATTGTTGGAACAGAACGAATTGCAGACAGCGGAACCCGAAGACATCCATCTAGATGTTCAAGAACCTCTTCTTCGTGATAGTATTGTGGGACGACGAATATGCCTTACAAGGACGAACTCCATCCCCTTGTTTCAAGTGGCTAAAGCTGGACAACTCCATGTGCAAGGAAAATGGTACTCTACTAATGAAGTCATTGACAAGTTTCCTCACCTAAACGAATACACAATGGAGACCATTGTTTCTTAAGGAAGGAGGAATGATCCAACCAGCAACCGACAGGCTCGCCTTAGCATCCGAAATGTTCACCTTCAATAAGTTTTCCCTCAACGAGTTCAGTCGACAAGTTCACATTCGATAAGACACCCTCGACGTGTCCGCCTCGAATACAGCATACCAACATTCTCTGCAACGGTTGAACCTTTGGACGTTATAAATTCTTGTAACTGAACGTAGCGGATAGTCACCCAAACGTCTCAACATCCTCTATATAAGAATGTACATTATTTAATATAGGCATCCTTCTGATCATCATCTGATTCCTCCATCTTTAATGGAGAAGAAGTAATAAATTGGTTCGAATTCTTGCATATTATCTGTGTGTATATTTCTTGTCGACCTAGTGTGTTTCCTGCTTTGTTGTTCCTTTTTATAGGCTTCCACCATGACAAAAATCGACTCATTCAGTCAACTGTTGTCCCCAGCATGCACCTGGGCACGACCTGGATCATAACCAAAAGAGATAATGAGAAAAATTATCTGATAAGAATAAAGAAAACTCATGTTTAAACGTTCACAATCAAAACCTTGAATACCAGATCAGAAAGTCAAAGAATGACGAAGAAACACCTTATAGAATTAATCACAAATTAAAAGAAGAAATTAAACATGTAAAACAACTCATTATGGACAAGGATAATGAATTGGCGTAAGTACAGAGAAAGTTGGAAAGTCAAGAATCATAGAAGTGTCTCCTTCAGCAATAGATTAGTGAACTCCAGCAGAAAGAACGCAACACTAAAAAAGATGCACATGTTGGAAATTATAGATGTCAAAAGCATGTTATCAAATGCCATTCAAGAAATATATCGGTCAAGAAACCATAACAATGTTAGAATTGTTGTGCCATTTATATCTTCAAGCAATGAGTCCAAAATTATTATTATAGTGAAAGAGGAATGACAATACACACTAAATAAAACAAATCTCACAAGAAACATATGAGTAGAGCTCAGATAATTACAGTATCATGTTCATTACATAGATCAGATAATTATAGTATCATGTTCAATACATAATCCAGTGTTACATAGGAAAATAATTTGAATCATTAGGGATGAATTCAAATCTCCCAACTAGATGTGACTGTATCTGATTGCATAGCTAACTAAATATTTCTCAATCACTATCGGAGTCCAAGTGGTTAACTCCAGATATATAATCAAGCCACATAATCAATTATAATTAGTTAACTCGTTCTAACTAAAGATGAAGGTGAGAAAAGGCACCTTATCCACATGCAGCCATGCATAACTGGCACTAACTGAACCGATTGTGATCTAACTGAATGTAACTAGAAAATAAATAATCTTAACTAGTTCCAACTCCAATTGACTGAAGGAGGTTGGTGTCGGGACTCCCAATGGCTCCTAAAATGTAGGGATTGCCCTAGGAGGCACATAAACTATTGCATGCAAGTGTAGCCCTTGGAAGTTTAGCCTGTATCGATGTTCTCCCACACTCTAGTAACTGGTACATGTGGCCCCATTAGGCCAAGTGGACCCAATGGTACTAGTGGACCCAAATAATTAAATAAACTCCAAATTTCGGCTAAAAATAATCTAATAGACAGTTTAGTAAAGGGAGTATTATAAATCCTAACACCCCCCCTCAATCCTAACCTGGACAACTGTGGGCCCTGGGAACAAGGCCAAAAGTCACCCATGTAAAATCTAAAAGATAAAAAATGTTGCTTAACAAACCGAGGAAACAGGGAAAAACCCCCCTCAAGATTAGCAAGAATCGGGAAATAAAAGTTAAAAACTTGCAAAATCTTTTGTTGGAATTTGCAGCACTATGCAGTAACAAAGCAGTATTCCGGTTCTTCTGTGTAGCAGCATCCTAAAGCTGTGCATGTGAACCTATAAATCCAAACCAAAAGATTATGTTTGGAGGAATCCTCCTCTTTGGAAGAAGAAGAATGTGCTCAACTAAATCAGAAATAAAGACAGCTGCTGGATGAAAATTGGACCCATGTAGAGCAAGAGAAATCAATTGATAAGAGAGCAAAGGTGCTTGAGAATTCGAACCACGTGAAGAACGCATAAGCAACTGATATATTGCAGCCTTGAACATCAAACCATGTGAGGTAAAATCAGCCCCAAGCGTTATGACCAAGTGTAACACCCCGGTTTTGACCCTGTTTGCATTAAAAGTACATGATGTAATTAATCATGGTGAGGAGGTAAACACAAAATCCCCACCATCGATTTGGTTGTGTATGTTTCGACAATAGGGATATTTGCCGATAGATGCGTGGCAGGCATGCACGCTTGGTTATTTTACACCCAACCAACCAATCAACAGCCAACCAACATCCACGAGCCCACAGCACACACAATTGCTAATGTAATGGCTAGAGAACTTACACAGGCGGAAAAAGGGAAAGAACAAGCTCTCAACCTGTGCGCAAGGGGAAAAGACACAACAATCTATAGCTCACGATCCACCACGAAGGATGGAAAATGATACACAGCTCAATAATGCCAAAGGAAAACCGGTTCTCTGCGTGAATGGAAGGAACACCACCACAACAGAAGTCGTGAATGGCTCCTTCACAAGGAAAATAGTGGATGGCAGAAAACGGCTCCCCCGCTTACTGCGTGAGGAAAAAATAATGAAGAATCCCAGCCTGTGCGTGAGGGAAGGGAGCGACCATCCCTGCGTGTGGATGGACAGAATAGAGGAGTGGGGGAGAATGGAGTTGTTTGCCTCCTTGCCCACGTTAAGTGCGATTCTGCTGGTGGAGTGGGCGTGTGGGCAAGGCCTGACAGTCCTGCCACACACCACTGCCCAGCAATAACTACCCCCAACTAATCAACAAAAGTTTTAATGTGGTAGTTGACTGATGAGACAAGGAAAGGTGAATGAGTCAAAAGGGTGGGTGACAACTAAATGGGTTTAACAGCTGACACATGGCTTTTCCCCCCCTTGGCCCAAGGTTTAATAATTTCCCCTCCTTATCCTTTGAAATCATGCCCTTTTCATTTTAACGTTGCACCGTCGTAGCTGGCTGTAGGTTTAGTTTAATTGATGTGCGTATTTACATGATGCCAAACTATAATGTGTCGGATAGCACGATATACCATCGGCAACTATCCCTATTGTCGAAACATACACAACCAAATCGATGGTGGGGATTTTTCCTTTACCTCCTCACCGTGATTAATTACATCATGTACTTTTAATGCAAACGGGGTCAAAACCGGGGTGTTACACTTGGTCATAACGCTGGGGCTGATTTTACCTCACATGGTTTGATGTTCAAGGCTGCAATATATCAGTTGCTTATGTGTTCCTCTAACGGGTGGAGCTCTTATACCATCTGTAGTGCTCTTCTTAACGGGTAGAGAACTCGGTCCATTTCTCTGTGATGTTCCCTATCTTAAGCTCATTCTGAGTTAGTTTTTAATAAAATCAAGACATTTTAAATCATATTACAGGTTTATATCCATGTCTGTACTATTAGTTTTATAAACATATGAATGTACAATTATGAACTGTAAACATATTAAAGTAGAAATAGGAGCTGTACATGTTTGATAAACTTCATGATTTTTTTTGTAAATTAAACAATAATACCATGTAGAAGTTTAGTATCTAATTACCTGGAATTGAAATACCTTGAACCAGCGGTCGTAGTAGATCCAAGAGTTTACTGTAGACCTTGTAGGCTCCTTCCTCTTTCAGCTTTCCATCCAAGCCTTTATTAACAAAATGATGTGCCACCCTGCCGACCATCTCTCATCATGTGTTGGCCCTAGGAAACCCATGGGTTTCCTAGCCCCCGAGCCCACAGACCAATAATACCGAGAGCATCTTCCTTTCCATTATATATATTTCTTCGTTTTCTCCCATTTCTCAGTCATTTCCAGATATCCTGGTTCTTGACTTATCCACCTCCTCGATTTTTTTTTCCTCAGTCCTTTTCTCCTGGTGCTGAGTCCCCTTTCCCCCAAAAACATATACCCATTTTCCTCCTACTTTCTTCCACCTTCTCCACCGCCTTTCCCCCAAAACACATCATTCACCTCCCCCTTCAGTTTTCGATGCTAGTTAATTCTTATAATCCTGAATATACATTTATTTATTCAATTGTCCTTATATTGAGCATCCCAATAATTAAGGTTATTTAAGTTAAATCGAATAAGTTGGTTGTCTAGAATTTATTAATTCTTGGAATGTTCACCATTGGTCCCTCACGGGATGGCAGTTTAATAGCTAGTCTTAATCAAATCAATTATGTTGAATAAAATAATAATTTAGTAATTATCTTGTGTACAGGTGAGTATCTTAGTTGTCTTACTTGATCCAGAATTCGATGTTTGTAATCATATTAATAAATAGTATTATAAAATCAATCATGTCATATCTTGATGGTCATATTCCATAGTTCAATATACATGTTTAACCTACACGGAATGATTTGGTCTATTTAATTAATCATTATTTTATTCTAGTTATTTCCACTTGGGTTTAATTGAACAATTGACTATGTTTACCACAAGAGCGTAATAATAACAATAATAATAATATTAATTGTTTAATTAAATAATTGACTATGGTTAACACAAGATCTTAATAATTATCACAATAATAATAGAAATAATTGTCTAATTAAACTATCGGTTATGTTTACCACAAGAGGCACTTATAATAATAATAATAATAATAATAATAATAATGATAATAATAATACCATTAATAATATTTATAATTAAAGACAAGTATCATTATGAGCATGTTATCTCTAGATTCATAATCAAAGCACCCTTAGGAGTTTAAACAACCCTGAAAATTTTGTTAATGTAAATGAACAATGTCTAAGTCTACGCACGACAACTTTCNTTGGTGTATTTGATTAATATTTATTTTGCTCGATTTATTTCCACTTGGGTTTAATTAATTAATTGACTATGTTTAACACAAGATCTTAATAATCATAATAATAAGAATAGAAATGATTGTCTACATTAACTATCGGTTATGTTTACCACAAGAGGCACTATTAATAACAATAATAATAATAATAATAATAATACAATTAACAATAATTATAATTAAAGACATTTTCTAGTTGTTTGTTTTTAATCACAAGCAGTCGTGAGCATGTTATCTCTAGTTTCATAATCAAAGCACCCTTAGGGGTTTAAACAACCCTGAATTTTTTTTTAATGTAAATGAACAATGTTTAAGTCTACGCACGACAACTTTATGAGGATTATTCTAATTTACGACACTTGATCACTTACGTATTACAGTGTTCATCTATCATTAATGAATATGTTAACTTAACATTCATTATTTCCTTAACATATTTACCTATGAAAACCTATACCATTATTGATCGTGTTAAGTATTGGTATGTCGATATTGGTATATGTGTGCAAAGTGTGCATGCGTGGCCAGTGCATGCATAGATCATACACGTACTATAAGAAAACATCATATATCCTATATATATATAATAATAATAATAATATTAATAATATTAACAAAATAATAATGATTTACATAGATAGGACATTCATGGATACAAGACATAACAATTGCAAATACCTAACCGAATTAACATACAAACATGTAATCTTTTCATCATCATCAATCATTAATTATTAATGAATTAAGTTATAACATCATTTATATTTTCATATTCATTACTCAATCAATTATTTTCAAGGAAGAGACACCTACTACTACTAATCTTGGTGTCGTAGATCCCCCCCGACCCAACACAGTACTAGCTATAACATCCTCCCATCCTAACCTATGTCCACACCCTCCCTATCCTTCCTCTGCTAGTATAGAAGTGGATGTCGGCTTCACCGACCTGACCACATAAGAAACTGAGAGCGATAGCGTCGGCTAAACAACGAACCTAGCCTCTCCTAGCAGGCATCCGACCATCGTCATCACAACAACATGGGGAGTGTGTCTCAGCACGGCCCTCCCACGACCTCGGGTATCATAAAAACATAAGGTGGAACACATCCATCCCTCTCAACATCCTGGGTCTATATACCCTATCAAAACATACTTTGCTGCTATCGAGATTATTGGTCTGTGTCATCGTATCATCAATTTTGGTAATCAAGGCTCTTGTGCAGAAATAGGTACTGTACCACACTTCATATAAAGTATCCATGTATTACATAGCCCGTGTGTCCTGCAGATTAGTACTTTGAAAACATACATTCATAATAATATCTCCATTCAATCATCAGTGGGTGCCTATTATCAACAACATTTCCTTTCATTGTATGAATCATTAAATTGATCACATCATGGGTCGATATCCATGTACCACATCATATATATATATTTCATTTATCAATGATGACAATTAAACATACATTGTCTTTATGAACAAAGGAATATCATGATAACTATAACATAGTAACCTCACAAACATAATCATAACATCACAATCAATGTATCAACATAAGCATAGTAACATTTTAGACATCTATCATGTCATAAATATGGTTTATTTAGTCGAACTAAGTCCAACATTTACTAAGAAAATAAATGCAACATGTCGATATGTTTAGTCAAATATGGGCATTACATATACTCACCCTTCAGGAAACTTCGTCCCAAAATTATGGTCAAAATAGTGAGGACGGTATCAATGCATAGTCTCTGTGTCATCCTAGTTAGCAGAACTGAGGGTATACCTGTCCTAGTAATCTTTAACTTGACCAAATCCGTCAATGTTATATTTATAGTTTTACTTATTTTATCCCATGCTATGTGTTTTTATAATTAACGAAAAGTTCGATCAATCCTTCTATTGAATCATAATATTATATCCAGAATCCCTAAAGTTTATAATCAAGTTCTATCCACCTTAACATCCTACTTCTTACCTCTTATTCAATATCCCTTAAGTTACATCATGAGATAGGTCTACTTGTCATACACAAAGTTTTTGTTATTTTTATAGTTTGTATATATTAATCCAACTTAGCATGAAATGATCAGTAGTTTTCAAATGAAGGCCTTAGAACTCATAGTTGTATTCACTCAACACGCAAATACCAACTTGATCCTTAAGGTGAGCATACCTCTCTTAGGGGAAGAAGGTCCAATATGTCTTTTAAATTTTAAGGTCAGACATTATTATTTCCTTATTCATGTTAAGCAATTGTATCAATGAAAATAAGGGTATTGTAACGATCATTAAATTAGGAGGACTATTATTGTTTACAAGGTGTTCATGACTATACCTTATCAAAATGAAATTTTATCAAGTTCAATCTAATATAGTATGAAGGGAAACCATTGCTCCTTGAATTTGTATTACTTATTTTATCACATAGGTGTTACTATATTGTATTTGACATTTGTGCATGAAGTTGGTTGGCTCTTCGAGGCTCCTGAATGCATTCGTTTACCATAGACTCATACCATTGTTGAATTTGATCGTACTATTCCACATAGGGTTTCACTTTAAAAAAAAAAAAATTAAGTGAAACCTTTATATTATATGTATATTGTTTCAACTCTTGCATTAATTCATATATTTAGTTAACATTTTTGAAATAAATCGCACATTATCTTAACACATTTTTAAGAAGAATTCAGACCCACGAGTCTTGATATATACCTATTCATATTACAATGAAATTTTATATCATATACAAGCTCACTCTTTTCTAGAATGCAATCCCCTCATGTTCCCCATGAATTTCAACCTACCGTGTCTATATACCTTCTTCATACAACTGAACGATTCTATAGGCCTTTTGGATCATTATTTATATCAAATTATATCCCTTAAAGGAAATAGAAATTCCCCTATTGGACTTACTAAAACCATTCACATAAACTCTACATAACACACATGACTAGTCGTTATGGCATGCATTCCCGTCCTATTCTCCTAATCTCATTTTCATCG
>LPNX010110642.1:4262-14915 GCA_001517045.1 Pseudotsuga menziesii | reverse complement strand
TTTCTTCAAATTTCTTCTTTTTCCCTTTAACATTTAGTCTAATTTTATTTATTTGTCATGTCGTGCTTAAAAATCAAGTCCTACCTAAGGTTAATGGAATGGATTAGGGTTTAGTTGGTCTTAAATTAGACTAAATGCCAACCTGTTCCGGGATTCTGTGATTTACTGTTGCATAAAACGAATTGCAGCCGCTACTGCTGTGTAAAATTAATGGGCATTGTTTTAGCTAATGATGCTTTTCTTTCTTAATCGGAATGATTTTTTTTTTCTGTGGTTAAATAGCAGCTTTTGTGGCAGAAATGGAAATGGACTGGAGTTCTTCGTTGGACATAAACAATAAACAATGAATATGAGAAGGTACATGTGGACAGTGCAAACACGCATGGTATTATGTTGGAGGCTGCTGTTCAAGTGCTGACAGACTTGAGGCTTTTGTTTTTTCAGATGGAGATGGGAGATGAACCTTAATATCAACAAGGTTGTTCAAGTGCTGTGACAGACTTGAACCTTAATATCAACTTGAAGCCTGCTTATGTTTCTTCAGATGGGAGATGATGGTTCATGGACGGTATGTATTTTTGTTTGTAATTATTGATATCATGTCTTGTTAATACTCTTACCATTATTATTCTATTCTAGTCCCGCCTAGGCGTGAATTTACAATATTTATATGCACGAGTTAAAGGTATCTATATATGACAGTTTCTGTTACCTTAGATAAACTATTTTGAAATGCTTTATCATTTTTTTTTTTATATTTTGTACTTAAGCATAAAGGAATGGAATAGTGACCTATCTTAAATTTGTTAATAAAGTTCATGACTAACATTTAAAACGTATACAAATAAAACATGCTCTCTTTTATTAGTCCCTTCCGAAATATGAACTTTCATTTATCATGAAAACTCATGAACACTTACACGTGAATAATTTATAATTAAGTTTTGGATTTACGCAATACGTTAGGATATGCAATTGCATGTTCATTGATTCTAAATTCTATAATTGGTCACTTATGAAGTGAAACGTTATCACCAAATTCCACGAGTTTCAATGGAAAGCCACCACTTTTAAAAAGGATCGAGTCTGCTTCTTCTTCTGCCCTGACCTATTAATGTTCGCAATCTCCAAAATTGCATGGCAATAAAAAAAAAACTTAAGTACTTTACTTACTAGCACAACCACAAGTAAAGTTGCAGGTGAATGTCAATAAGCACAACCAACCACTTATTTTTAGTTGTTTTATGAAGATATTTATCTATTAAACAAAGGCTAAAATATACAATTGAATACCAAATTGCTATAGTTAATATAAGCACAAAACAAATACTAATTGATAAACAAAACAAAAACAAATTGTGACACCTTTTTATTTTATTTTATTTTTTTAAATAAGAAAACAACTGAAATCACTGTAATCATCGATTTAGCGCGTTTTGGAAACTAAACAGACAACCAACCATAAGCAAAATTTTACTGTTCGTCAATAGAATTGCAACACACGGCCGAATTGAATAAGTCAATGCTACTCAACACATACACAAAAAATGGATGAAATCAAACTCTGAGCATCAATATCATCAACCTTTTGAGTTTTGATCTGCCAAAAGCAAACTTCTTCGGTCGCTGTATCTATTAACAGCCATAGGTTAATTACCACAGGCCCTCTAAGAATCTCAAAAACCGTTTAAAAGAGGAGAAATATCCCATAAAAAGGTAGAAAGAAAGAGGTTGCACAGATCAATATTTATAAGATTTTCACAAAAACCCCTACATATGATAGGTGATAACATAATTCAAATAAAATGTGATAGCTAAGAACAAAATTAAAACCAGGAAAAGTTGCAAAGCAACTAAGTCCCTGCCTACTGATCGTTAATAGTACCAAGCAGTTCAATTACAACTTAAATTTAATAGTACCAAGCAGTTTAATTGATAGTATCATTGCAACTTAAATTTAATAGTACCAAGCAGTTTAATTGATAGAAGTCTAATTTAAAGTATACCAAAAATTTGTTAAAACACCGAAGTTACACAGAATTTATTAAAATATTGGAATGGGAGATCAATGCCACAAGTGTTAGCAACATAGCTACACAAATTATAATTTTCCAAATCGAAGTCCAATGACGATAAATGTTTATAATGGAAGGCAAGAAGCCAACAAAAACTTTGATTTTATATTGTGTGGTTCGTCCAGATGTCAATATAATACATACATTTCAATGGTTGTTGGGCTTATACCTACTATCTTTGCTCTGGCTTGCGCTGGAATCATTACTGCTTGGACCTTGAACCTTGTTTCTTTAGAGCGCCTTGGCTAGACGACGGAACGAGTAACTTGAAAGCCGCCAGGTTATTTTAATGCCAGGAATGGGGCCGGTTCGAATGCTGATGGGAATGAGGATGCTCCAGTTATTCTTAAACCTTTATATAACCTATAGAGTAGAGGCCCTAACAAGAGAGAAGCCTTTAATCACAATAGAGTAGGCCTTGACTGAGATCTTGACTCACAATAAATAGGTCTGGACTCCCATTATAGAGGAAGCCTGGATTGACACGTTTCGCGACTAAGTGTAAGTTACTCGATTCACAAATTTGCTGATATTCGAAGGCTACTAGATTTCCTTCAATACATCTACTACAGACAGGAGATTTAAAAAGCCGGCCCATGTAGGAGATTTAATAAAGTATAAATTATTAAAATGAATGAAAAATTTGAAGATAAATCATGATTTAGTGTTTAATTTGAAAAGAAAAATTAATTTAGAAAAAGTTAATTTTATGAAGTGTTTTACCATTGAGTCGGATAAATTGTTGTTGAGTAGATATATATTTCATAATATTTAGATAAATTAAATTATTATAATTTTATTTTATTAATAAAAATATTAATTATTATTAATTTTAACAAAATTTAAAATTTGATAAATACGAATTGAATTTAATCTGAAATGAATTTAATCTAAAGAAATAACTATAAATATAATAACTTTATTGGGATCGCTAGATCTTTTAGTTGAGTGATATAGAAGTGAAAATAAATCTTTGATATCTGATTTTGGTAAACTAGAAGTGAGGATTTATTAGAGATTTCAAACTTACGACTTCAAACTCCATGAGCACCCGGATGATAAGAAAGAGGAGTTGCAAAAGCAATTTGACAGCCAATTCAAACTCTGGGTAACACCTCCAATCATACCAAATTCCAATTGCTTTTCGGCATGGTTCAGTAAAAGCTTACCGGCCCAACGCTTAGGAGGTTTACAAGCGCAATAGAGCAGCACGAGGTCCGACAGATAATCAGCCCAGAGAAGCACGAGGTCCGACAGATAATCAGCCCAGAGAAGCAGTAGTAGTAAACGCTAATATCCAAAAACATTAAAATTGGGATTTAAACCCTCGAAATGATGATTTACACCAGAAATAGTCTGCCCGATTCCGACGGATTGGTGTATTTTTTACCAAGCACTAAATCATGATATAAATAGCCAAATAGAATGAATTTCCGATCTTATTAAAATAATAAACATAAAGACATAGTGTGTTATAAATTTAAAATTATTAAACATCAACAATAATAAAATTAGAATCAAAATTGCAATTATTGTGAAGTGACTTTGAATTTCAATGGCCTTACGCATAAAGAGCTGTTGTGCAATATAAATCAGATTGAAACTGAGATTGAGGAGCATCGAATCAAATAGAAACCGGTGGAATGGAGAACATAAAGAGCAGGAGCAACTCAGTGCTTTATATTCATTGGACATATTGCATGAAATGTATAAATTTTGTAACTATGGTTCATAAATAACCAAACTTAGGCCAAATACATTCATTGAAAAATACACTTGAGATACGTGGATACACCAAAGTGAGAGAAAAGTCATAAAAATCTCAAACATCCAAATGTCATTTTGCAAGAAGCATCTGTAGAAAATCTCAAGCATTTGTCCATTGCAGGCCTTCGCTGGGAAGTAGGGGCGGTTCCAGAGTTATGGATGGTACCTCGACCACACTCCGGTGATTCTGCCTTCTGGCCCCTTCGCGCCCCCACCCCCCCTGTTATAATGAAAGCGCCTACCTTTGTTTATAACTCCGCAGCTACCACTCAGAGGAGCTGTACCCATTATTGCACCATCAATAATGACTGAGGTGCCGCTCAGAAAACGCGACCGTGAGCCCAAGTCTCTGTCCGATTCCATTGACGGCCGGGAAATGGAACGCCTCCACAGCGAAGAAATCACAAAGAAATCACACATAAATGAGGTTTGAATTTCACAAGCATACAGTCTGGAAATGGAGAAGAACCAAGGGAATATGTGGCAAGGGAGACGACTCTCTTTTCTTACCACCACGAGTGTTCCTTAGATGTCGACAGTTCCTTATACTCTTCTATGGTGATATTTTCACAAGTCAGCAATGGATAAAGAAAAAATGAGAAATAAAATGGTCACCTTTCATAATAGAAAGGATATAAGTTGCCCCAATGGTTTAATATGAAAGCACCGATTAGAGGTATCCCCTTCAATTATTCACACAGAGGGTGGTTATCTTCTTCACTCTGCGACCATAGACAGTTTTCTGGTTTGGGTTTGATCTTTCTTACCTATTGGAGGCTTCTGACGACAATCTTGGCATTCCACGAAGGACCTTAAATCCCTTGCTGAAAAATGGCATGTCTGGGACGACTTTGAAAACCATCAACATAAATAAACCTGAGGAACTTATCAAAAACAAAAGAGCAAAAATAGGCAGGTATGTAAGCATTGTTTTTCTCCATTTAATGCTACATACAATTTTCTGCAGGTAAAGGGTTTGGGACTCTTACAAATTGGGGCACTCGGCAGTTGAGAAATGAGACTAGAACGACCCACGGTCATCGATTTAGAAGTCTGAAATGGGGATTTTGTCCTATGCTTTCAAGTAGCCTGTGGGTTTGTCTTTACCAACAATAGTTGTATGAATCTGTGATAGTTAATACTTGTATAAATCTATGATAATGATTATTGACATTGTATATCCTCATTGAATTCGAGCATGAGCTAAGGATCGTTCCTCTAGCACATTCTTCTCAGTTGGAAGGTCATGCGAGCACTTGGCGAGATATATATACACACACGACGCAGGATCTGTCGGGGTTTTCCCTCACCTACACAGATAAATCTCTGTATAAATCTTTGTTATGTAGAAGCAATTATTAAATGATTTTTTTGTAATCATGTAAAATGTAAAAGGTAAGCAATACTCGCTGGAAGCATTAGTAATTCTATATTTTTCATGAGCGAAAACAAAGGTGCTACAAATGGATTTGTTGTGCAGATGGGAAACACTTCTGCTTCGAAGGGATACACATCTTGCTGCACTGCTTGTAAGAACAATAAAAATAAATGTTCAGAGAAATCCATGCTCGCGCCTTGTTTCCCATAGGACGATCCCCAGAAGTTCTTGTTGGTAAACAGAGTGTTCAGAAATTGACGCGTCGTCAAATTGCTCTAAGTTATGAACTGAATCAGTCGGTTTTATACAAAATGATAAACGAATTAAGTTGAGCTTTAATGTATACTTTTGTTCTCCAATTGATCTAATTCGAGTTTTAAGTATATATAAGTAGACAGTAAGCAGCATGGTGTACGAAGCATACCTGAAGACTTCTTACATCTGCTAAATGTTGATGCAGTGTTCTTCTTTCTTTCACCAGGTAAAGGAAATGCTCTATCGCTATTTCACCAGGTAAAGGAAATGCTCTATCGATGTCTACCATATGACCTGCTAATCTCGTTTCACAAGGCTGTCATGACAGAGAACAAAATGCTATGAACTACCGCAATGTTCCTGCCTCTTCTACTAAAACTTGTAGTATTCGGGACTGTGAGAGACGACTTTACCTAATAGGTGGCACACTGTCTTCAAGATTGAAGCAGAGCAGGGAGGCAGACACACAAGCAAAGGTAAATAAATTTCAGTTCCTTCTTGAGGCTACAAGGGTTAGCGGTGTGCCTCAACAGGTTTCTTAGCATGCATAGGCCCACGTGCACTGCATGCAGATATAGATTTTGCAATGTAGATGTTGCAGGATACATTTAGACATTAAATGTTTGTTAACTAATGCCAACGGGATCCTAGCCTTACTTGATCAATACACTTTTTGGTCCAATAATTCCACTATTCAAAAACAAACTTTGTTAAAAACTAAGTCCCCATTGCTCCAAGCCTCGAAAAGAGGCCAAATAAAAAGTTGAAGTTGCTAATTGGCTAAGAAAACGGTGATCTATAGTTTGAATAAATAGAAGTTGTTAATTGGCTGAAAAAAAGTGAGAAAGTGTTTTTCAAGACTTTGCAATAAAAACTTAGGATAAATGTCTTTGAAATGTCTTTGGTTCTTGTGCAAAGTAATTGAAACGGCGGCAAGCCGAATACTAGAGTCTCTGCTAGCTGGGCAGGGACTAATAAAATGTGAAAGCATTGTTTTCAATAAACAAATAGGTCACATCATCAATATAACAAGCAAAGAAAATAACTAAACTGATGTGGCCCGTCCGGAGAATCCCTTCTCATAGTTGAAAAGAAAAGCAAATCCAAAGCCCTAAAACCTACTGAAATGACAAAAATAAAAAAAAATTGACTCAGAACTTTGACAAAATCGAAAACCCAAGCGGCAACAAGACGGCCAACGCGCTCAAACTTAGCTGCGGCTTTAAGCTCTTGCCTGAATCCTAGGTCGTCGATGGAGAACACCCACCAGAGGAAGGCGGAGTAGAAGAGGAACTATTGGCACCCTCAAAAATCTTGGTGTCTGGTGAATTTGGCATCAATATCACAATGCATGGAGAGGAAAACGGATAAAACAAACTCTGGGACTCTAAGAGCCTTGCTAATTTATTTCTCAGGACCCTTGTGCTCTAAGAGCATCGCAGACTGTGCTACTTCAAAGCATGGGTAAGCATGCATGAATGGATGCAAAAGAAATTATCAGATACTATGCAATACAGCCCATTTTATCAGGTTTATCACTCTTATCCTTTTTTCATAAAAACCATAAGTGAAAGGGCTTTTCTCCTTTGACAAAGCCAACCCAACAACCTTGCTTTAAGTCCTTTTTCAACAGGCAAGGAATATTACAAATATATTTGTTAGACCTTAAGGATCAATTCCTTTAGCAAAAACTGCCAATTTGGAATGATGATCCCACTATGCATGTATACCTGTAACTGCAACTTGCAAGCCAGTGAAACCTGTACACTCCTCCCACTGGAAAGATGAACTATTTTTATATAGTTAGGACAAAGTCACTTGGTCAAATGCGGATAATGAAAACACATGCCAGGCATGAAGAAACCCACAATGAGGCTAATGGGCTCTAAGGTACGTGCACAACCCATCAATGTAAAAAATTATCTCGAGTTCAATATTGATGTAACTCATCTTATAAAGATTAAATAACGCTTAGTCCTGTCGGATGCGAGATGGTCGCAAATAAGGCTAACAACCATCAATGCGCTCTAGCCTCTGAGTCAACCCCAGATGGATGTGTTGTAGTCAATGAGGAATTATTTGTTGCGATAAAAGGCAATGATGAAAACCCCCTTTTCTAGCATGAAGCATAAAACACAGAAGTACAATGATATGGTGTAATACCCGGCTGGATGAGGAACTCAACTGATCAAGATAAGATGACTCGATAAACCCCTAAAGAGACAAGACAACAAGATGACTTGAGACTTATCCTAATTGTCTCTTCAATTACTACCTCACCCACCAAACTTAAGACTCATGCAATGGAAAGAACAGTGGCCTCATCCAGGCTTGGGTCAAAATCAAATTAGATGCAGTGCAAGCTGCGCCATGACATAAGACTCAACTTTTTGCTTAAAGATAACAAAAAATGATGCGTTGTAAATGAAATGCAAGGAAACAAAAAAAAACTAAGGACGTAGGACTACTCACACATGTGCAATACAATTTGTTATGCTTATTGATGCACAGAAAAACGTCTAAGGCAAAAATAAAAAAAATAGGAAAAGCATGAAAAACAACAATATTGAAATAAAAAAGCTTGTGCAACGACCGCTGTAGTGGAAATATTAAACAAACCCTAACCCTGAACAAATTTTATGAGAGACGCATTAGAGAAACCCTAGGCCTCATATTTGAACAACCACAGATGAACAAATATACTTTACTCATTAGAATTAGCTAGGCATTTGAGAACTTTCACCTATAAACCAGTGGACATTCATGTGGAAGATTGAAACTAAATGCTAGGCATCAAAAGAAAGAGCGACGAAGATTCAAAACCTGGACTCTTAGAATTGTCACCTCTTCCTAATTCCTGCAACGCGAATGGACTGCCTTCGATGATGGATCGAACAAATGATTTGCTATTTTTTTTTATAAACACAAACACTATCCCCTAAAGCCCAAGACTTTGGCTGAGAAAGAATCAACCGAGCCTCTCTATTTTCGAAGGAGGGGCGCGCCCTCTATTTAAAAAGGGGGTTTTTTTTTCCAAGAGGATATTCTGAAGGGAAGCCATCTGTCTGGGTGGTGTAGCTGGTTATCACGTTAGCCTTTAATCCACGCTTGAGCCTACCACCACACAACGTTTCGAACCTCTTCGCATGCAACCCACGTGGTGTGTAATTGGAGGCTCAATCAAGTGGCTGAGGTGGGTATTGGTAAGGTTGGGTGCGTCGATGTGTTTGATTAGGTAGCCTCGTGTCAACTAGATTATCTATTGCAACACTCCACGACCGATACGTGGTAGTGGAGGCAGCTTACACGCCTTCAACCTGGCAGAAGTAGATGAAGCTAACTACTGCCACACAAGGAATATCCGTGAGTCCTCAACATTGCTTTTAATTGCAATACAGAATTTAATTAATTAATTTAAGGTTCTCGGGATAAATAGATAATAAATAGATAATAGATTTTAAAAATAAATAATAATACACTAACCAAGCATGCATGCCTGCCACGCATCTATCTTCAAGGTTGTCTTAAAACACTAAAATAATGGGTAGAGCACTCGGTCAAATAACCAAGCTGAGTTTTCCCATGTCTATGCTGGGAGTTCCACTTCTGCCCCAACTGCGGACTATGTAAGGTTGCCATAGTCCTCATTGTGAGTTTGTGGTTGTTGATGTACCTTGGTTTTGGGTTGTTGATGTACCTTGGTTTTGGGTTGTTGCTGAGTTGTTTTGGCCATGCTAGGGCCAAGAACAACCCTGAGTTGTCTTGTGGACCTGAACCGTGTTTCACCTTTTGTTTGGGATTGTTACCTGGTTGTCTTTGCCTTCTTCAAAGAGCTGTGAATGGGTTGTTTTGCTGCGGTATGCAGTGGTTGGTCTTCGGACTGTTGAGAGTGGGATTAGAGGCTGGGTATGCTTGAGAAAACTAGTGTTTGAGGCCACCATCTTAGCATTTAGCCTTTCCTAGCTCCTTGATGACCTGGTAAGCCCTGTTGTGTGGGCTTAGCTGATTTGTGTACCTTGGCTATGTGTAAGCCTGCATTGACCCTTACTCCTTGAGGAATCATGCCCAACTCGGGGGTGGCAGTGTTCCTGAGAGATTGATGAGCACGTTGTCCTATGGTTGGGTGGAACGTTGCAGCGACATAGCTGGTTGAGGGCCGAGTTCTTCATTAAAAGATAAGTACTCCTGACAATTTCATCTCTGCAATTATATCTACTGTTTCATGAATTCTGATGAACATGTTGAATGCTGGAATGTATATGTTTGCTTCCGTTGAATGCTGAGTAACTGTGTATCCCAGTATGTTTTATGCATCTTAGTATGCATTATGTTAAGCTTTTAACATCGGAATTTATTCCTGTTCATGTTCACGGGGTTGTTTGCCCGTCTGCATGTTTTACTTCAAAGCATTTCAGTTTGTCAGTTTTTAATTGTGTAAAACTTCATGGGGCTAATTGCCCGGATGTTTGGAATTTAGTAGTGTCCTCTTTCCTGGTCAGAGGGTCGGGGACGTTACAGATTGGTATCAGAGCTCATGTTGCAGCGTGGGCCTCCATGGGCCGTGAGAATCAGCAACATAGGTAGGTTGCCCTCTGCCCAGCAGAAGAGAAATGAGAAATCAGAGAAGATGACAGGAAAATTTCTGAAATTTTCCTAAGTATGAAATCATTGGATGGCTTAGGCTGAAGCCCACCCAATACGTCGGAGGACTTAGCTGACAGCTCCTCCGATGCATCGGATACCCTAGGCAGAATTCCACCCGACGAGGGACGGTCAGAAGGAATTTTCAAGAGAATTTTCTAAGTGTCAAGACTGTTGGATCATCAGAAGACTTGGTTGGAAGACCCTCTGATACAGACCTCGGCGGCGGCGAGAGATAGAGGAAGTATGAGCCGACGAAGCGGATGGAAATGCATGAAGGTGCCGCAACGACGGCGGAAGAAAGATGATGAAGGCGCTGATACGTCAGCTGGGTTGGCAGGTTTGAGCCACAATGACGGCGACAAACAGTACATGATTGAGCCGATGTGGGTGAAAATTCAAAAATTTTCTAAGTGTTGAGATCATCGGAAGGATTCAGTTGAAGACTGTTGAAATGTAGGCACATTTAGATGGAAGGACTTCCGATGCCGTCGGCAGAGAAAAGGTCGATGGAGCCGAAGTGTTGGCAGGGATCTC
>LPNX010110615.1:0-25445 GCA_001517045.1 Pseudotsuga menziesii | reverse complement strand
GAACGATCAGAACGGGCCCGCTGAACGAAGAACGTTTCCTTTGTTCCCTGTGTTACATTTCCCTTTTTCTCAGAATAAACACTCCCGGCGGCTGAACAAACGCTCCCGCAGCTGAACAAACCTTCCCACAGCCGCGACCTTTTTTTTTCCAAAGGCCCGAACACTCTTTTTCCTGGCGGCTGAACAAACACCCCCACAGCTAAACAAACCTTCCCACATCCGCGACCTTTTTCCAAAGGCCCGAACACTCTTTTTCCTGGCGGCTGAACAAACGCTCCCGCAGCTGAACAAACCTTCCCACAGCCGCGACCTTTTTTTTTCCAAAGGCCCGAACACTCTTTTTCCTGGCGGCTGAACAAACGCTCCCGCAGCTGAACAAACCTTCCCACAGCCGCGACCTTTTTCCAAAAGCCCGAAAACTCTTTTTCTCGACGGCTGAACAAACGCTCCCGCAGCTGAACAAACCTTCCCACAGCCGCGACCTTTTTCCAAAATCCCAAACACTTTTTCCTGGCGGCTGAACAAACGCTCCCGCAGCCGAACAAACTTTCCCACAGCCGCCACCTTTTTTTTCCACAGGCCCGAAAATTCTTTTTCCCGGCGGATGAACATACGTTTTCCGGCAGCCGAACGTACATTTCTGGTGGCCGACCCACATGTTTCCACGGCCGCAACATCCTTTCCCAGCCATTGTGAATTCTGACAGCCGTGATTTTTCTCGACATCGTGATCTTTCTTAACGGCTGTAGCATCTTTTAATCGGCCGCGATATCATGCTGGGTAACTTTACTCCCGCTTTATTTGGCGGACCTTTTAGCAGTACAGCCTATTCTTCCGTTCTTTGCAGTAGTAACTCCTATGTTAATCAAAGCACATTGCTTCCGCTATTTCTTAAGGCTCTGATTTATTCCGCTCGTGCCGACCAATTTGACATAATTCCGGCCCCGGCGACGCGATGTTTTCTCCGTTTTCACTGGCGATGGAATTATGAAATTAATTACTATTATTATGATCAACTTAATGCCTGCGCATGCACTCGGCCTTCCAGCGTCAGCAACACACGACTCATCATTCCCCGCTGGTCATTTAACGCACAGTCGCACGAGGTATGGCTTTGATTTTTACATGATTAAGTGTTAATTTGGGTTTAATAATATCAGTCGTGCCTTAATACGTATTACCATTATGACTTGATTAATCCCTCCCCCGTGCGACGTTAAAGCTCATAACCGCCACCTTCCCCAATTTGGAATAAAAATCTTGAACCTCCCTCTGCACTGCACTTTCCAAATTTGTTATCTCCCTACTCACATCTCCACTCCGAGATCTGTGCATTCCCCGCTCTGCAACCTCCACTCTCGGACTCCAGAACTCTGCTACCAGAACTATGGGGATTCCAGCTCGTCATGAACCTTTAAACACGAAGGAACTCTGACAAAATTCTGAGGTTTTCGCCATCTTTCAAGCCGCCGGCTGGATTGAATTCTTCGAGCGACTAGACGGATTTAACAGAGAAGCAGCTTTGCAGTTCGCTTTACACCTCAAGGACACTCACTCTGAAGTATGGGGGTTGCGGATAGAATTCTCTAAGGCTATTATATCTGAAGTTACTACAATTCCAAGGGTGGGAAAGCCATGGTTTGAACGACGAGTTCCCACGATGGTTGCACGAGAGGAATTTCTACGAGAAGGGGAGCACGTTCAATCATCAAAGAGAGGAATTGCACTGCAATCACTGCCGCGACCATGGGACCAGGTTGCTGTCTTCTTGAAGAAATACATCACTTGCGAAGGTAGGTACCAAGTTGTTTATAATGCTGCACTGCCTTTGCTTTCCCATCTTCGCCATGGCATTTTGTTAAATATTCCCTACTATCTGTTCCATACCCTACGCCATATGGCGGTGTTTGTCCAAACGGCTAAACATCCCCATGTTTCCCTTACTCACCATGGCCTTATAAAATTAATCATTTTAAGAACCCTGGCCTAGCACAATATCACTTGGGATCAATTCATAGCCCAAAATCAGGAGCCTGCTCCTGTTCGGGGTCTTCCAGCCGAACAGGCACAGCTTCAACATCATGTGGAGGATCGGCGTCCCTCCAATATAGTTGGGGGGGGAGATGATATTGTACCAGAAGAAGCACAACACGGGACACAAGCAGAACCATTGAGGGGAAATGCTGAGAGACAAGTAGACAGCAGGGTAGCTCTGCAATCAGAAGGAGAAATTGGAGCAGCATTGGATGCTGCGACAATTGAACCTAAGGATGACAAAGCTAAGGCAATTGAAGAACAGATGGAACAGATGGAGCCGGTCACTGTTGAATCCTCACCTGAGTGGGGAGGAGGAACCTTAATTGAGGAAGAGGGATCTGAGGCACAAGTAAATATTTCTTTGACCCCAGTAGGGAATCCTGATAAGTCAGCCCCTCAAGCGGAAACGTCACGGAAAGGAAGAAAGAGACCAATTAAGGAGTCGAGCATAACGGCACCAACAGGAGGCAAAAGAATCAAACCAAATACAATCTCAGAGGAAGCCAGAAAGAGATGGAGAACCTTGGAGTCACAGGTTGAGATTCCAATCCTTGTACCAAGGCCAATGGATGCCCCATAAAGGTCAGTTGAGGCAGAACCCAGCCTTGAAGGACTTCTGGAAGAAAACACAGTATTAAAAGAGGAAGTCCAATTACTTCAAAGGGAAGTGGAGACTTGGAAGGAAACTTGTAGGAAACAAGGAGAGAGGAAAATGTATACATTGGTGGAGGCGGCAGACCACCTCGAGGGAACAGAGTCTATTGACCCTGACAGGGAGGAGGAGCAAGTAATGTGTCCCAATTGTGGAGAAATTTTCAAAAAGAAAGGCCATGGGGTCGTAATTCGCACAGTACAATAGCCCACATCCACAAGGGAAGAACCTGCAGAAGAAGAAGATGCTGCAACACAAGAACCAGCATCTTTGATCATCCTTGCTGAGGCTGCTACTAATCCCAGGGCAGAAAATGAGATCAGGAGCGATGATGGGCAGGAGGATTGCAATATGAACCCAGAATGCTCCCAAGATATAGAGATGATGGAAACTGAGACACGGGGGCAGAACATTGATGAACCTGAATAGGGGACTGCAGTTTCAGAAGTGCAGATGGGAAGGGGAAAAGAATCTGGAATGGATGACACTCTGGAACTTAAAGAAGATTTTGACACTGTGAATCCAGAATGTCCCCGTGATACAAAGCTTAGGGAAGAACTACACCCACAGGAGGATGAAGAGGTAATCCAGGATGTTGTCACACAAGAACCAACATCCTTGGGAATTCCTGAATTTCAAACGGAAGGGACAGACATCATACCCGATATACAGTATAGTGAGGATGAACAGACAATAGCCTCAGGTGACACTGAGATCCTGGAGGAAGAACTGTATGATGGGGAAGATATCCAATCTCAAGAGCAGGGGAACGAAAGTGTTGCTGCTACACAAGAACCAGCAACACAACCATTGAATTCAAGAATGCAGGAGGAAGACACTGCCACACAAGAACCAGTGTCCCAAAAAGAAATGGAGATAGAGGCTGAGGAGATTTTGAAAAGTGTTGCTGCCACACAAGAACCAGCAACACAAGAATTAAATTCAGGAATGCAGGAGGAAGACACTGCCACACAAGAACCAGTGTCCCAAAAAGCAATGGAGATAGAGGTTGAGGAGAGTTTGAAAAGTGTTGCTGCCACACAAGAACCATCAACACAAGAATTAAATCCAGGAATGTAGGAGGAAGACACTGCCACACAAGAACCAGTGTCCCCAAAAGCAATGGAAGC
This sequence comes from Pseudotsuga menziesii, assembly GCA_001517045.1. Taxonomy (NCBI): domain Eukaryota; kingdom Viridiplantae; phylum Streptophyta; class Pinopsida; order Pinales; family Pinaceae; genus Pseudotsuga; species Pseudotsuga menziesii. The sequence continues at coordinate 21,626 of LPNX010110615.1, read as the reverse complement.
TGATGCTGAGGAGAGCTTGAAAAGTATTGCTGCCACACAAGAACCAGCAACACATGAATCAGATGTATAAATGCAGGCTGATCAGGGAGAAGACACTGTTACACAAGAACCAGTGTCTCAACATGCACCAATTGCAGTTATGGAAGAAAATCCAGGAGATATTGCTGTCACACAAGAACCAGCAACTCTCATAGAAGAAGTGCAGGAAGACACTGTCTCACAAGAGAAAATACTCCTCCCTTCCAGAAATTTTATCGATTTGGATGCAGAATGGGAAGAACATTATAAAAAGGAGATTTCAGATCTTACAGCAGAAGTTTCAGCTTTGAGGATGGAAGTAATTAAATGGAGAAGTCAAGTGGAAGAGAACCAGAAAAAGACAATTGCGCTGGATGAGCATAAGAAAATTATTAGAGCGCTGGAAGAGCAGGGGGCTGAAGAACGTATGGGCCATAGAGTTCAGGTGGGAGAACTGTAGTAGGAGATAAAGAAATTGAAGAAATTCTCATCCATGCAGAAGGATAAGGATCAAATGTATGACCTATCCCGAGAACTCATAGGCACTAGGAAGCCTTCGTCTTCCTATCCAGTGTTTCTTTTCGAGCAGTTTGTCTGGTTCAAATTAAAAGCTGTACAGGAGGGGAGGTTATTTGAAATTGCAACCTCAGAAAAAATTTTGGAGACCTTTCTTGGGAGCAACTTTGAAGAGCAGAACTTGCTATGTGAACTGTACCTGCATGAGATGGCATGCCCTATGGATCGGCACTCAAATCCCGTTCCATTTGCAGGGGATGTTCAGCTACGAGCATTTGCCTCTTTTGTGAACAATCATGTTCAGTGGGAAAGGTCTTTTTAGACCTTTTCCCACAATGAAGGCTATGCTAATTTATGGATCCGTAGTGAACCCCAGAATCCTGGCATTCTCTTGGCTCGGTATAAAATTTTTCTTTCCATTCCTTCCCAGGAGCAACACATCATGAAACTGCAGGAGGAGGTAATCTCCACATGTACCAAATCTATTTCTAGGCAGTAGCAGGTTGCATTAGATGGCAGCCGGCATAGATGGTAGGCTGCCTCCTCAGCACTGAGAAGCAGGGACCCCTACTGTTTTAAAAATTTTAAACATGCACTCTCAAGAGTCAAGGGTTATGTAGGGTGTATGAAGGAATGTGGAGTCAACTGGCTGGGTTTAAAGTTCAAATTTCCTCTTATTTGGTGGCCAGCAGAACCATACAACAGGGACTTTTCCATGACTAGGGCAGAGGAGCAGAAATATTGGCAGTTCTGGGCTATTCACAGAGGTTTTCTGAAGGCAGATAAGGAACCTGAATTTCCCTACAATTTTTATTCTCTCCACGAACAGAGCTTGATGCAGGATTCAGATTCTGAGTGATGCAGGTTGTTGCATGAGGACATGCAACAGGGTAGTTGGGGGGAGATTTTGAGTCCAGATTTGGTCCCTTTTTAACCATCTTTAATCACCTTTCTTCCCTTGCTTTACACTGCTTAGCATACCAATCAGACTGACTTTGTTCACTTTATCCCTTAATTTGTCAAGGTAATACTGATTATTATTTTACCTTAGTTAATGCTTATTCTTGTGACAATTAAGGCTATTTATCTCTTGAAATTGTGCTAATATGTGTGATCTATGAAGACAATGCGAGATGAGCAGAATGCAGGGGATGAAGCTGAACAAGTCTAGGGACAAGGGGTGGTCGTGACACAAAAAGGATCCTTCATCTGTCCCTCATCTATGGAGACACGTGACATTCTAGTCAAGGGCCGGTCAGAGCAGCCGCAACAGAACGAGCTATGATCGAGGGGTCTTCAGGATAGCTGTGCGAATATTATGGTGATCTGAGAAGATCGCTACTTCTGGGCCAGTCAACAATCTTCTTGTATTTTCTATAATTGTATCATGCCACGTCTTGTAACAAACAATGTTATTCAGGGCGCCTGAAGATCAGAGATCTTCATGGCTTCCCTTTGCAATAGGATGGGACGTTATCACTTGTAGGTATAAATGCAGAAAGATGTCTCGGTCCAGGGGGTTGGAAAATACTGAATTCATTTGTGTATTAACAGTGGGAGCAATCTGTAATAATTCTTTCTTTTTAATACAAAGAGTACTGCTGGTTTAAGGGAGCTGTACATTGTTCATCCAGCGTCTCTGTGTGAAGGCTGGGCCCGCCTTCCGCAGAGATTGCTGAGTTAAGGTAGGATCTTTCAATTTATGGTTGTGTGAAGTTTCATTAATTACTTTTATGTGTGCGCAGCAGTAGTGTGTGTGATTTACAGGATTGCATTCCTCAAGATTGATAGTTGTAACAGTGTGACAGTCGACTGAGTAGTAATCTTTATGCGATTCATTTATTAGCTGTGCGCAACTCTGTTCATCTCATAGTTCAGAATGACATCCCACGAATCATGTGTAATCCTTTGATTGTTATAATTGTTGATTCTTATTTCTGCAATTCAATTCTTAGAACAGCTGAGTGTGATCTGTCGCAATTGAATTTCTAGATTATAGTTGATTTATGATTATGGATTCGGAGTGTGATTAGATCAATAGGCAATTCCATTGAATTAAGCAGTGAGTAGAATTTCCTTTCTGTCCGTAATTGTTGATTTCATTTCTGGTTGATGCATTGAAGGAAGGGTTGAATTCGTAGAGTTAAATGATTTGTGGGATCACACATAGTCAAAGGGATGAACATAGTTGTTAAGAACAGTATTCACTACAATGATTTGGTGTTTAGCATATACTGTGCACTTACCCTTTGAAACAAAAGACTTCCCTGGGTTGACAATGAATTTCGTAAGCTCTGTGTGTTGATAAAAATTTATCTGCATTTAGGGTGCTCGACAAGATATACAAGCTTGTGAGGAAGAGATGCTCAAAGACAAGTCAATATCTAGTGAAAAATCACAATTTTTGGGAGATGAATCTAGTAGACTAAGAGAAGGATCATCAAAGAAAGGATCTGATATTTCCAATTCTGATATATCAGAGATTAAATATATATCATAGAAAGGAAAAAATTAGATAACTATGGCACTAAAAGAATAAGTTATATCACCTTGGAATTGTGCAATATGACATTGTTCTGAGGAATAGATAGGCTTCTCTAGTTCATTTGGAACTTCGATCTTGTGCTTCTCAAGAATGTGAGACATGATGTGCATATTATTCATGAAACACTTCTTCTCTGAATGGAAACCCTTTCTACAATAAGAAAATTTGGATGGGCTCCCTTTCTTCTTAACTTTCTTCATTAAATCTTCATAAGAATCTTCATCTTCAATTTCTAACTTTGGATTCTTCACAATTTGCTTCTCTTTTGATTTGAATTTCTTGCTTCCTTGAACCAATAGAGAATGATCCTTTCCCTTTAAAGAATTAAGGATACCCAAATGGATCAATTCATCTTGGTCCTTTGTTAGTGAATCAAGAAAAGAATTTAAAGAAGGCATTTTCCACTTAGGAACAACAAGCCTAGTAGCATGAAAAGTAGACACAAAAACTGAGTAATTAGGACCCAATTTTGAAAGAACAGAAAGGATTAATTGATCATATTATTTCTCAATCCCACATTGCTTGACCATTAGAAAAATTGAATTGAACTTGGTGAAGAAATCCTCTAGAGATTCGAAATTGCTTGGACTTAGTGAGAATAACTCAATCTCCAATTGATGTGCTCTTAGCTCATCTTGAACTCCAAAGGGAGACTCCAATTGAGTCCATAATTGGTTTGGAGTGGTCAAACCATCTAGATGAAAGAGTATATCAGGATAAATAGAGAGAGAAATCAATCCATAGGCTTCATCCAACCTATTGTTAGAGACATTTACCACCATACACACTCTTTTTGGTCAAATTGGCCTAGTTAAAGCACTATCCTAAGTATAATTGACATTGATTGAATTTAGTGGAGCATTAATTGACATCATCCAGTCACACCCATGCCTACCTTCAGTCAAGGAGGCTAACTTATCCTTTTCCTACATTCGGGGAGGCTAACTAGAGCACTCCGGGGGTGATCTGAGTGATATTAATGCACCTAATTACTAACTGGTGGTTACAATTAGTTAAATAGCTCAATGAAGGAACCTCCATTCTTTTAATTGATTATTTAATGATTAATTAATGAACTGGAGTCAACAAGGGTGCCTCCACCAACTTCTGATGTTCAGTTTAGCTTCAGTTAACCTCATCAGGGTTCATTGAAGTCATTGAAGTGCTAGAACTTGATGTTTGGCTTGCTATGACATGTATCTGATCTCTTTCAGTTGAGACTCAGTCATTTATTGCATTCCAACTTCAGTTAGGGTTTATGTGAGTCAATTAGGGTTTTGATAAGTGGTTAACTGAGTGTGAACTATGGCTTACAGTTAGTTAAGCTAGACTCACTCATTCAATTTGAATGAACTCCTTGAGGATTGGAATTGCTCATTCATTCATGCCTGTAGCATGACATTGTAATTGTAATCATTCATTCTTTATGTGAATACAGAGCGGCCACTATTCTTGTAGATTGATTACACCATTTCATGAGTTATTTGTTTATTAGTCTTTGATGAGATTCATGGTTTGTTCCTAGATAAATATACAAGATTAATATGGTATCAGAGCTTATAGTGGGATGAAGCTCTATCTCTCAAAAACAAGCTTTTTGATAGATTTCTGTATGAAATTTGAGCAATAGCTCAAAAATCAAGCACTACACAAGAAGCCAAGGATTACCACTTAATAACCCCAGTAAAGAACTTGTTGATCAAGCTTGCTTGATTGACTATGCTGGCTGCGATGAAAGCCTAAAATGTGCAAGCTGTTCAACCTTACATTTCCCTTTCTGTTTTGATTTCCAGGTTTCTACAGGTGAAGGATTGGCTCCAGCACATCCAGATGGCCTCCTCAGTAGATCTCTTGACTCCATACAATTTCCACTCATGGAAAGGTGATATGGAGATTCAGCTGCACTCCAGAGGATTTTTTAGAGTCACCATGGACACTGAAGATGAGCCTGGATCCACCATAGAAAAATCAAGATTCTTGAACAAGAAGGATGAAGCCTTTGGTTTCTTTTGCCTCTCTATTTCTCGAGACCTTCTCTTCCATCTTGTGGGATTGAAGACTCCGAATGAAATATGGGAAAAATTGGAGACTCTATATGAAAAGAATGATGACTTGAGGGTTTACTAGCTCGAAAATGAACTCATGTCTCTCCAACCCTCCAACTTCGAGACTCTGAATGATTTCTTCACAAATTTCAAGCATATTGTTTTACTCTTGAAGCAATACAAAGTGAAGGAGGATGATCAGCTCATCCTCACCATACTCTCCAAACTTGGGGCTGATTATTCAATTTTGGTTTCTACATTCCGTGCGGGGAAGCTCACAAACCCTAGATGGAAGATGCCTACACTCAATTCTTTCATTGAGTCCCTAACAAGTGAACATCACAATCTTTTCTAGATGAGGATCATCTGATATTCCCATGATCAAGCCCTTCATGTCTCGGGGCCTAAATATTTGAAGGGTAAAGGAAAGCAGCAGAAGAACCCAAAAACTAAATTTGATGCTCCTAAACCTAGAGTTGAAAATTAGTGGCATGATGAGTCTTTCGGCTCAAGGAAGAACAAAGGAAAAGGGCACCATGGCAAGGAAAAAGTCAAGTGTTCTTATTGCAGGAAGGGCTTCCACCCTGAACATGCCTACATGAAGAAGAAGCTTGATGAAGCTACCTCTCTCCTTGAGAGAAATCACATCAATATTTTTGAAATATTTCAGAGGAGAGATCAGCAAGATCAGGAACCACAGCATGAAAAAGGTCATGCCCTCATGGCAAGCACTTCAAAGTCCAAAGCACTGTTGATTGACTCTGGAGCTTCAAACCACATGATGGCTGAAAATGAATCCTTTTCATCCATGGAGACCGGAAAATCCATCCCCATCTACATGGGATATGATTTCACCATCATTTTAGAAGGACAAGGTACTGTAGATATTGAAAATGGTTTTTTCTCTAATGTTTTGTATGTACCATCTCTGGCATCAAATATCCTTAGTGTCTATCATATGACACATATAGGAGTGCCTAAGAGAGTATCTTTAATCCCAAATGATGTTGAGATAGCATAAATTACATCCAGGAAACTCATTGCTAAAGGCCTTGCAAACCATCATGCAAAATCCTATGAGTTCTCTCACTTTGTTGTGGATGCAAATCCCACCGCTCTGCTAAATCATGGAAATGAGGTTAGTAGACTGTGGCATGAGAGGTTTGGCCATATTAATTTCAAATATTTGCATCAATTAAATAAAAAATCCATGGTTGAAGGCCTCCCAATCATCAAGGCAACCACAGGAATTTGCAAAGGCTGTGCGATTGGAAAACACCCTGAGCACAAGTTCGATCGAGGGAAGGAAAACCAAGCTAAATGCATATTGTTGCTGATACATTATGATATCAGTATTCTGATGCCTATCACATCCATGAATGGATCAAGGTATCTCCTTACTTTTATTGATGATTTGGTTTTCTTTCTCAAAAAGAAATCAGAAGTATGTGAAAAAATTTCTGAATTGAAGGCCTTGATCGAAAATGCCTCTAGGCTTAAGATCAAGAACTTGAGATCTGATAATGGAGGGGAGTATGTTAGTAATGATTTTCTGTAAATTTTTTCCAAAGTGGTATTCAGTTAAAATATTCAATTCCATACACTCCATAGCAGAACAGAGTAGCGGAAAGGAAGAATTGGTCTCTTAAGGAGATGACCACCTGTATCTTGGAATACAAGAAGCTTACTACAAATTTGTGGGATAAGGCCATGCATGCTGTAGAATACATTTATAACAGGGTTTCACACTCATATATGAAATGGAATACCCCTTTATAAGCATACTTCGGACACAAGCCGTATGTGTCGAACCTACGAGTGTTTGGGTCCACTACATGGGCCTGGATTCCGCTTGATAAAAGAAGGGCTTTGAAACTGCAAAGCATAGAATGTCTATTTATTGGGTATCCTGATGAATCTAAAGGTTTCAAGATTTTGGATATCAATACCAAACATATCATCATCGAGAGAAGTGTCAATTTCAATGATCCTCTTCAGGAGGTGGAACTAGTGAAGGAGAAAACTACTGAATTTCCTTCCTATTATACTGAATATTTGGATGATGAAATTCGGGGTGATGACCCTGATTTGGATCCTATGATTCTGATATCAGAATTCAGAAATAATTATATTCTGAATCACAACCTAAAGTTCAAAATCATCTTCCTACATGGACCCGACAAACACTCTCCTCCGCGGGAGAAAACATTGGAAATCTGGATGATCCAAGGAGAACCCAGTCTGATTTCCAAAGAGCAGGTATTGCGCTCTCTTGTCCTGATAATTTTACGTTCAAAAATTTCTATTTTATTATTATTTCAGATCCAAAATCCTACTATCATGCTCGGAAGGATCCGAGATGGAAAGTTTCCATGGATGAAGAGATGAATTCTCTTCAGAAAAACACTACTTGGGAGCTAGTTTATCTTCCTTCGGGAAGGAAATTGGTTCAATGCAAGTGGGTGTTTTAGAACAAGGTTGATTCTGATAGAAGCACCTGAAAATATAAGGCAATTCTGGTAGAAAAAGGTTTCTCTCAGGTACAAGGAGTGGACTACCATGAGACCATTGTACCGGTTGCAAAAATGGACTCCATTAGCTTGTTTTGGCAATTTCAGCATCCAAGCACTGGGAAGTGCATCACATGGATGTTAAGTCAGCATTTCTACATGAAGCTATTCATGAGGAGATATACATGAATCATCCTGAGGGATACATCACTGATCCATCTTTGGTTTGCAAGCTAAATAAGTCACTATACGGGTTAAAATAGGCCCCAAGAGAGTGGTATTCCAAGATGGATGCCTTCCTTCTCTCACAAAAATTTAAAAGGTGTAGATCAGATCCAAATGTATATTTAAAGCAGTATAATGGTCATATAATTATAATTTTTTTATATTTTGATGAACTACCGATCACAGGTAGCACATTTGCCTCCATTTCAGCCATCAAAACTACTCTCCACAATGCCTTTGAAATGAGTGATTTGGGGCTCGAAATTGAGCAAAATTATGATGGGATTATGGTCACTCAGTACAAATAAATTTAATACCTATTAGTAAATTTTAACATGGCTTATTGTAGGCCTGCACCATTCCCTTTACTTTCAGGGATTAGCCTTGAAGAAGGAAAAAGCACACCTCCCATGGACTACACTATCTATCGACAGTTGAATGGTAGCTTGTTGTACTTGACGCATTCTCGAACTGATATTTGTTATGCCATGAATTCTATATCAATATATATGCATCAGCCTCATGATATTCATTGGAAGGCATCCAACAGGATCCTCCAGTATATTCAGGGAAGCAGGACCTACGACATTCACTATGCTGCAGACTCCGAGCTAGAGCTGGTTGGATACACACATTCTGATTGGGTGGGTGATTCTATTGATAGGAAGTCTAATTATGGATATGTTTTCATGTTTGGTGGTGGCCCCATTTTCTGGTTAATAAAGAATCAGGTTTCCATAGCACTATCTTCAGCAGAGGCTGAGTATCGAGGAGCGGTGAATGCTTGCATCCAAGCAGTTTGGTTGCAAGGCATTCTTTCAGAGTTTGATATTGGTAGTACTTTGTCCCCTATCCTATTTTGTGACAATCACAGTGCTATTAAGATATCCATGGATCCAGTTACCAGGTAGAGGAACAAGCATGTAGAGATCCACATGCACTATATCAGGGAGCTAGTGCATGGCAAGACCATCATTCTGCAATACTGCCCGACTGATGAGCAGATTGTAGACATATTCACCAAAATATTTTTAGAAAATAAGTTCACTTACCTCCATTCACTATTGGGGGGTGATTTCATCAGGGTGATTCAGACTACTTTCAGTGTTCAGCTTGAGGGGGGGTTTTCCCTCTTTTCCTCACTTAGTTTGTTTTGAGCATTGTTTCAGTTTCAACATTATATAGGGTGACCTATGGCCTTAGTACCCATGGCCCTAGCATTTTTATGCAGTTATGTTTTCTAAATCTTCCTGAGTATAGCTTAAGGGGGGGTGTTGGAGACATTTACCACCATACACACTCTTTTTGGTCAAATTGCCCTAGTTAAATCACTATACTAAGTATAATTGACATTAAATGACATCAGTGGAGGATTAATTGAAATCATCTAGTCACACCCACGCCTACCTTCAGTCAAGGAGGCTAACTGGAGCACTCTGGGGGTGATCTGAGTGATATTAATGCACCTAATTGCTAACTGGTGGTTATAATCAGTTAAACAACTCAGTGAAGGTCCCTCCATTCATTTAATTGATTATTTAATGATTAATTAATGGACTGGAGTCAACGGGGGAGACTCCACCAACTTTTGATGTTCATTTCAACTTCAGTTAACCTCATCAGGGTTTATTGAAGTCATTGAAGTGCTAGCACTTGATGGTTGGATTTCTATGACATGTTTCTGATCTCTTTCAGTTGAGACTTAGTCATTTATTACACTCCGACTTCAATTAGGGTTTAGGTGAGTTAATTAGGGTTTTGATCAGTGGTTAATTGAGTGTGAACTATGGCTTAGAGTCAGTTAATCTAGAATCACTCATTCAATTTGAATGACCTCCTTGAGGATTCGAATTGCTCATTCATTCATGCATGTAGCATTACATTGTAATTGTAATCATTCATTCTTTATGTGAGTACAGAGTGGATACTATTCCTGTAGACCAATTACACCATTTCATGAGTTATTTGTTGATTAATCTTCGATAAGATTGATGATTTGTTCCTAGATCAATATACAAGATTAATACCTATTATGCCACTTATATTTCTCAATCATAGCATTGAGCTCATTCTCCAAAGCTAGTGTAACTTTGTATAATCCTCTACTGTGAAATAGAATGGATATTTGGATTTCCATTCGTGGTAGTTGAATGAAGTAAGAATTATAGCTGATGAAGAATACATATTGCTGAATTGATGTTCTCAATAATAAAATCTCCGCAACCTACTAAACAAACTAGGAGAAAATATTTTAAGCTAGACAAGCTCTTCTTTAGAGAGGGATAGGGGATTGGTTGTGCTCCTCAACTCTATAGAACTTGATCAACCTTGCAGTTTTGATACCATGTAGAAGTTGGAAATTTTGTGATCCATGTACCTCTGATACCATGTATAAATAATAGATCAATTCTATGAGAAATTATCTAAGAATAAGCACAACAAATAGATCTTGCTACTAAGAATTCTCAGAAGCATACACAAGAAAACTAGAGAGAAGAAAAGAGACTGAATCACATGAATTAAGAGATGAATATTGGTGTGTATCCTTACATTGAATAATTATGAATAATAGTTTACATAAATAGTACATCCCTCATAGGAAAATCCATTTTTATGGAGACAACTCATAAAGCTCAAAAATGCTGACTTACCAAAATATAGCAAACCCCCATAGGTGGCTAAAGAACTTCCCAAATCTATCAAGGACCTCACGACTTGGAAAAAGAATGAGTGATTTGTAAAGGGAGATGGAAAAACATTCTAATTCTATAAAACAAAGAAAAAATAATGGAGGATGGGTTGGAAACAAAAGCTGCCAGTTTCCTAGTTGACTAGCTTTTATCTTATCCACAGAAAAGATGGAAAAGTAGAATAAAGCAGAATCTGCTGTAATGTGTTGTATAGTATTTTTGGATGGTCAAAATGTGGTCAATATAAACCAATATTTATAAATAAATAATTCCTTGGATATAGATGGCATGTATTGACATTAAGGTGCAAGTGGATGCCAACTGATTCAGCTAGTGGGTGAATAATTAATAAAATAATGATTTATTATTTTATCCTAAGTTATGATTGGGTTTAATATATTCCAACAATTCATGTACCTCTATTATTTCTAATCCCCCTCCTTTTGTGCACCTATGGTTTTTTTCTATATACCAAGGCATTACTCCTTACCCTATCAAGTTTTGACCTGCATATAGATAGCTAATGCATTGTCACAAGGAATCCACAATTATTGTGTTTGGTGGTGATATTAAATCTCAAATATCAACCTAATCCTAACATTTAAGTAAATTTTGACCACGATAATTGTTATGTTTCACGTTTTGTAGGGTCACACTTTGCATAATTGGATAAAAAATGAATAATTATTACTTTTGAACACGATCATTGTCAAGTTTCATGATTGCTGAGGCAAAACTTTTCCTATCTAGCATGCTTAAACCTTCAACAAAATTGGTATAAATTAGCACTTGGTTCTAAGTAATCAATCTTGCTCATGGCCCGATACTTCCAAGGAAGGAAACAAAACATGCACAAGTTAGGTTATAGAATTTCCATCCCAATGTTAGTTCATTGAATTGACAGAGCTATGAAGCTCTACATTTTTATTGTTCGATCAAAAAATACTGAGCTTAGAGACACTAAAAATACAATTAAAATACCTCTTTGTGAAAGTATACAATAAATATAAATAATCTCTCACTATGCGCTTGTCTTATCTGTGTGAATGATGCTAACTACCTGAGCAACATGAATGCAACTCCCTTGCAGATCTGAATGTATTTTTGTGTATGGTGCATGATCCTGGACAGGTGATCATAAGTAAGCATCATCCATCAAATTGAGGTCCCTGTGTTCTTGTATAGGAAATTATCAATGGATGTAGGCCCTATGCTCCATATCAGTAATATAGTTCGAGGATCGAGGGTAGATATCAAAGTGTGAAGGTAGAGTTTGAGGGGTCAAGTTTCTAGATGGAGGGTCACTGTCTAGTAAGATTTTTAGGTAGATGGTTTTATTTATCCATCCATGACAAGAACATAAAGCTCGCATCAACTACCGGAAGACTAGAGGCTATTGGCAATGATTGTCTCTCTGTAACAACTATGAGATAGATAGAGGGGTCAAGGGTCTATGTCTAGGGGTTCCATTTTATATTTCCACTAATCGATTGGGATTTATATTTTAACTTGTATTTGGAATGATATAATATCAAGTAGAAAATACATCTAAGCATCGAATCACAACTTGGATCGCCACCTTGATGAAAACACCTCCCTGGTATCTACTAGATCCATTTTCTTGAATATGAGTTTTCTGAGATATATAATCTCATTGTTTAAGAAAGGTAGGTATAGGTCTCATACAATATTACAACTTCATGATACACATATGCATATAATGTTAACATTGATAGTATTGCAAAGAATACAACCTTATATGCCTATAAGAGGTTAAGTTTGCTATGTGTTTATTATAGCAAATGGCTGGTACAGAACTACATTATCATCTTAATCGCATTTTATATGATGCAATGAAATAAAAAGTCATAATAAATTATGTATATAAAGGAATTTCCCTTTTTCAATAATTATGCCTGTAAATATATATGTTTATTTTTCTGCAATACTTTAATAGGATTCCTATGTGTTTAATCCACTACTACAAAATGAGGAATTAGCTACTAGGTGACTAAAAATTCTAGTCACCACAAGTTTTTCAAGTGATTTACTACTAAATATGAGCAATGTCAATTGACCCAACTATAAATGACTAAAATTAACGACTAATTTAGTCACCATTTAACAAATATGACTATATAATAAGTGACAGATTTAAAAATGACTAACATTAACGACTAAGTTAGTCATGACATAAAAAATGAATAGCTAGAAGAATATGAATTAGTCATTTATGTTAGTCATTTTTAATTGTGTCATGGAAAATTGCAATTTTGACAATCAAGTGTAAATTTTGCAAATTGTCTACTTTCTATTAGTAATATTGGTGCCATGCATCTCTATCTTCAGAGATCCAACAAAAAAATTGCACGAATTTTCTATTGACCATCTTTATCCTTGCTACACCATTGAGCAATTTGATGTCTTAAGTTAAGACATGTACATGTAATAAAAAATAATTAAAAAAATGCATATCTTCTTGAACATCAAATTCTATGAATAATTTACTTACATAATTGGAAATTCAACCTCAAATTGACCATTATCTTCCAAAAGAATAAATTAACCCTATTCTAGTGATATCCTTCCAAACTAAATATTGAACCTCTACCTTTTTTTTCGAGGAGAAAAATAGTTGTTCCTTGTTATTCATTGAATCAAAGGTAACTGTTTACATCATAGGAGGAGCTTCTCTGCACAACCAAGTCCATACTAAGGGAAAAAAATAGCACCATCCTCACTATAAGGGCACAATCCCATTATAGGTGGAAATACTACACAATCTGTAAATACATAGAAGACACAATAGACACAATCCATGCTCCATCCAAAGAGAGAAGAAGTATATTATCCCAACACCTTCTCGGTCTTCAAGATGAATAGGGAGATATCAAGCAAAGCCATGCATGGATTATATACGGAGGCACTTATGGGACTGTTATATTGAACAAAAAGGAGGAGAACAGAGTCTTCCTCAACCATCCAAAAGGATGTGATACTCAAATTTCATACTCATGGGAAAAACATACATCAAAAATGTATAAAAGAGTAGGTTGACCCAAGTTAATAGAAATAAATAGAAGCATTCCAAACACATTCACCATAAGTGAATTTCGAGTAGTGTAGGAGGCTAGATGCCATAGTAAGCGCCTCCTTAGATAAGCCATCAAAATTCACATTTAATTCTCTATAAACATGCTAGATATTAAGATGGAGGAAGAAGGATCCTAGAAGTATGATGTTATGACACCACCCATCCAGATTGAGAGCAGTGAGGGATGCCTTCTGATTTTCCCAATTGATATTAATGGAAGATGAGTCACCAAAAACTTGTAGTGAAGGTAAACCATTAAATCAGTCCTCCTTTGAAGTCAATTTAGAATGGTGGTTCAAAAATGAAAAGGAGCTCCTCCATCTTCCACACCTCACGACTTGGCATCTTTGGCTCACTAGAAATTGAGCTATTTTTGAGGATTTCACTCCTGACTCGAATGCTATTTGTCACAACATTCTTCTGCAGCTATAGTCTTTTCCTATGAATGTACAAATGAACAGGGAAAAAAAGGATTATTGGGAAAGCACCTGTATTGAACCCCTACCTCCATTAAGTAGCTATAAATTATAAATATAAATTCATTTTTAATATCTTTCTTCGTTGTATTTCAAATATTCTAATTTTGTGTGTACTAAATTTTAATAATCCAAAAAAACTTGCTACAATATTTAACCACTATTTATACCTTTATTATCTTGTATATTTTTTTAAAGTTTAATTTTTAAATCTCCATTCAAATGTTATATCCATATAATAACAATATTAAAGTCAATGTAATTTGTTTCTCTTGTGTGTATATATGTATAAACAAAATATATTTACATTAGAAGAAAATCAATTTTGAGATACAAATTTTAACCAAATATGATCGTTCTCATAAATTCCTTTTACATACTAGGTTACATTATAGAAATGGAGAGGATTTATAGACATGTGGAATGGTTTTACAGGGGTTTAAGGATTGTTGTATCTCTTATGGATATCATTTATGTATATAGTTCCACACAATTTTCATGACTTTTCATTTTGAACAAAATATGCGAGAAAAATGATGCATTTGCTAGAGGTTTGGAAGCTACAAGAAGCTTATTATTTTTTAGTATTGAATATACCCACATTTGGTGTCACATGGGTTTGAACCCGTAACCCCTCGTCTATTGAAAAGCACAAGAAACAGAGCAAGGAATCTCTGTGGAAGTGTAGAATGGGAAAGCATCTTTCAATTTTCCACTAGCAGTCTTGGGAAGTGCCAGATTCAGCCAGTAAAAATTAATAGATAATAAGAAAAGAGGAATCCATCAAAGGGGATGTAAATATATGGAATTCAGAAGAGGCAAGCCTAAATTTACAAACAACCATAGAAAGGGAGATCCCCTGCCAATAAAGATAGAGCAAAAATGGAAGACAAGGAAGCTATGATGAAGTACCACAAAAGATTGTCAACTACAATCAAGACACAATATTTCCCTTCATGTGAAGTGGATTTCACATTTTTGCATTTGATAGTTAATTCCACCAACAAAATTCCCCATTGGGATGAGGTTAGTATAATTCTCAGCTCCTTCTCACATCTCTATGATTTCTTGTATAGAAATTTGTTTTGGATTTCTTGTTTTTTTATCATGGTCAATAGGGAAATATAAGAAAAATGTAGAATAAATAAAGCTTGAATCAAGGTCAAGATGAAGAAGTACACCACTCTAGAAGCTACAAATCCATACTCCCCTAAATCCAAGAAGAACAAATCAATACCAAGATCGATGCACTACCTACTGAAAGAGTAATGTTTATTGTTTATCTTGGTGGGTATGTTGAAAGCCTCTCTGATATTGATTCTATATCCCAATATTGAAAAGTGTGACATAAGGAAAAAATAGGAAACTCTGACAAATTTTTCTCCAACAGAGTGGAAAATCACGGGGTTTAGAAGACAACCATAGTACCAATATCATGGTGGGTGTGAGGAGGAAACCTCTAAGAATATTTCTCATGGGGGAGGGAGGGAGGGAGGGGGGTGGATTTGTGGGAATCCATCTGTTTTAAAGAATATTGGATATGGGAAACAATGTGATTGTTGTTGATGATTTATTTAATGGTAGAAAGGAGAACGTTATGCGTCACTTCAACAATCCTCGATTTGAACTCATCTGCCACAATGTCTTGAGCCAATATTAGGTTGATCATATTTACCATCTGACATGCCCCTCATCTCCTATTAATTACAAGTACAATTCTGTGAAGGAAATTATATCCACGCTGTGTAAGTAAGTTTTGTCTTCCTCCTTTGCATTTGAGTTCTTCTTGATATCCATTTTGTTCTTGGTAAGTTCTTTAAGAAATGATGGATTTTATCTGGATTAGGTCCCAGGTCTAAGGAGTTTCTATTCTACCAAGAGTGTACATGAATTGAAACTGGTTTCATGCCTTTTAAACTCATGCTATATGGGCATACTACAACGAGAGTGGACCCATGGTGGATGCTCTAATAGTCCCTAGATCGCACTAGTAAACCAATTCCCTCTTGACATCTATTGTTTTTTTGGTTGGCTTTAATTTTTATGTCTATGTAGGACACCTGACTATGTTTCCTTATTTTGGTATCAATTATGATAGGTCATTTTACATAAACTTCATAAATTTCTTGGCCTTCTTTATTGCCATGCCCATGTAAACAAATCGACCTATGGCATGTTGTATATTTCACTAATATGGATTTGAGCTTAAAGTATGGATTGACCTTTTAGTTTAGAAGGCAGGTTTGCACCAATCTCCCAATTGGTGGTCCTGAGATAAGTCTTGGTGAATTTATCACCTGCAAACACATCATTTATTATGTTCAAACTTTTACAATTTTGTTCATCATCTATTGCACACATAATAGGTTCCAATGATATTGGCAGGATATGTTCGATATTTGCCTTGATGATGACCTAGGGTGGAAAAATTACAATGATTCACATTAATGATGGGAGTTGTGTGACTAGAGATTAATGTTATTGCTTCTAGATATTATTGAATACACCCACATTTGGTGTCGCATGGGTTCGAACCTGTAACTCCTCATCTATTGCAAAGCACAAGAAACAGAGCAAGGAATCTCTATGGAAGTGTAGAATGGGAAAGCATCTTTCAATTTTCCACTAGCAGTCTTGGGAAGTGCCAGATTTAGACAGTAAACATTAATAGATAATAATAAAAGTAGAATCCATCAAAGGGGATGTAAATTTAGGGAAGTTAGAAGAGGAAATCCTAAATTGAGAAACAACCATAGAAAGGAAGATCCCCTACCAATAAGGATAGAGTGAAAAAGGAAGACAAGGAAGCTATGACAAAGTACCACAAAAGATTGTTAACTACAATCAAGACACAATATTTCCCTTCATGTGAAGTGGGTTTCACATTTTTTCTTTTGATAGTTAATTCCACCAACAAAAGTCCCCACTGGGATGAGGTTAGTATAATTCTCAACTCCTTCTCACATCTTTGCAATTTCTTGTATAGAATTTTGTTTTGGGTTTCTTGTTCTTCTATCATGGTAAATAGGGAAATATAAGAAAAATTCACAAGAAATCAAGCTTGAATCAAGGTCAAGATGAAGAAGTACACACTCCAGAAGCTAAAAATCCATATTCCCCTAAATCCAAGAAGCACAAATCAATACCAAGATCGATGCACTAGACACTGAAAGAGTAATGTTTGTTTTTTGTCTTAGTGGGTATGTTGAAAGCCTCTCTGATATTGATTCTATAGACCAATATTGAAAAGTGTGACATAAGGAAAAAATAGGCAACTCTGACAATTTTTTCTCCAACAAAGTGGAAAATCACGGGGTTTAGAATACAACCATAGTACCAATATCGTAGTGGGTGTGAGGAGGAAACCTCTAAGAATAGTTATCATGGTGGAGGAATGGAGGGAGGGGGGTGGATTTGTGGGAATCCATCTCATTGAAAGGATATTGGAGAGGGGAAACAATGTGATTGTTGTTGATGATTTATTTAGTGGTAGAAAGGAGAACGTTATGCATCACTTCAACAATCCTTGATTCGAACTCATCTGCCACAATGTCTTGAGCCAATATTAGGTTGATCATATTTACCATCTAACATGCCCCTCATCTCCTATTAATTACAAGTACAACTCTATGAAGGAAATTATATCCACGCCTTGTAGGTAAGTTTTGGCTTCCTCCTTTGCATTTGAGTTCTGCTTGATATCCATTTTGTTTTTGGGAAATTCTTTACGAAATGATGGATTTTATCTGGATTAGGTCCCAGGTCTAAGGGGTTTCTATTCTACCATAAGTGTACATGAATTGAAACTGGTTTCATTCCTTTGAAACTCATGCTATATTGGCATACTACAATGAGAGTGGACCCATGGCAGATGCTCTAATAGTCCCTAGATCGCACCAGTAAACCAATGCCCTATTGACATCTATTGTTGTTTTGGTTGGCTTTAATTCTTATGTCTATGTAGGACACCTGACTATGTTTCCTTATTTTGGTATCAATTATGATAGGTCATTTTAAATCAATGTCATAAATTGCTTATCCTTCTATATTACCATGCCCATGTAATCAAATCAACCTATGGCATGTTGTATAGTTTCATTAATATGGATTTGAGCTTAAAGTATGGACTGACCTTTTAGTTTAGAAGGTAGGTTTTCACCAATCTCCCAATTGGTGGTCCTGAGATAAGTCTTGGTGAATTTATCACCTGCAAACACATCATTTATTAAATTCAAACTTTTACTATTCTGTTCATCATCTATTGCACACATAACAGGTTCCAATGATATTGGCAGGATATGTTCGATATTTTCCTTGATGATGACCTAGGTTGGCAAAATTACAATGATTCACATTAATGATGGGAGTTGTGTGACTAGAGATTAATGTTCTTGCCTCTATATTTTAAAAAATGACCTAATTTCTAGGTTATTAGTGTCTTTGGAGTCGATTTATCACCTAGTTTTTTAGCTATTAGCTTCTTTGGAGTCATGCTAGGCACTCTTCCATGATACTTTATAATGGGATCTTTTTAGAAGTCCTGTTATCTACAATTTTGGTTATTTGTGAGAATTAATGATAATTCAATTCAATTCAAAAAATAAGATTTTACAAGATACAGAAAAACCCCTTAGCATTCCAGATACGATCTTTGCATGTGATGAAGATACATTGTTGAGCATGAAAAGAGGTATATTCAAAGGTCAAATATGACAAAAGCAATGATGACAGAGTCATAGACATTAGAAACAAATATTAGTCATTGCAATCTTTCCCCTTTCACTCTATTTTTTTAATGTTGTTAGCACCAATGTGATCCAAATCCTGATAACTCTAAGAAGCAGAGCATTAGTTTAGATTCAAGTTGAGATGTCTTGGCATGAAAATTTAGTAGTTTATTTGTAATAAGGATAATAGATAAGGTGCTCAGACCTCACAATTATAATTTTCCCTTGCCATTAGATATACAAAAAGGTTGTCGAGTGGTTGTTTTGGAAGCAACTCAAAATACATAATGGATGAATATTTTAGTCTAGGCCTGTTTCTGTAGAAGCTACAGGAAAGATGGATTATTCGCATATCCATAATAAGGAACTGGTTAAAAAGGGCTATAATGCCAACATATTTTTAAACATAATCAACATCTCAAATGCAAGGCTTCTATGTTCTCAAAAGAGAATGAAAAATTATTATTTATTTACAGTTTTCATTCTTTAATTAACTCAAGACAAGGGGAAACATAATTTCAACTAATTTATTTCTTCCTAGATTAAGAAAAAAAATTGAAGGATTTGTTTTGGTGTCCAAAAATTTAAAACTTAAAACCCTATTTATTCCTGAAATCCTATAAACATTGCCATGTAAACTTTAAATGGGAAATTTTTTGTCCACACTTAGTCAACCATTTACCATTTGTAGACTTCGGCATTTTCTTGTATTAATATTTCAAGACTTTTTCTGGGGCCTTTTGGTATTTAAATTATCTCTTTGCATCATTTAGCATTCAAATATGCTAGATTGCTTTCTTCAATAGGTCCAAGATCAAATCCTAGGAAAATTCACCCTCTCCTTATAAGGTTAAGGAGAATTATGTTGTATGTGATATTCTACAATAATAAGAGAAAGTTTCATAGAAAAATAAAACATTGGATAAGATTTCATCCTATTAGGTTGTGGATTTTCTTAACAAGTATTAGGATCGAGATTACAGAATATGATATGTATAATGTGATGGCCTCTCCTTATCACTATCAAGGTAAACCTCCTGTTGAGGCCAGGAAATTCACAAGCAACAACAGCAAGGGATTCTTCCCAGTCAACGTTCCCAAATAGCCTGTGACTGTTTGGTGTAGGGAATCCGTCTGGTTTACAGTCCGGCTACCGTAGGTCAAGTAACAAAAACAAAAGGTTTTACCGGTTGCGGCCCGGTCCACCGTGTATTTTTTGTATTTTTTGACTTAATGTATGATATGCATATGCCTAATTAACCATGGAGGGTAATAAAGGATGAAAGGAGTATTCACAATGTGATGCGTAGGTTCTTA
The DNA here is from genome assembly GCA_001517045.1 of Pseudotsuga menziesii. Taxonomy (NCBI): domain Eukaryota; kingdom Viridiplantae; phylum Streptophyta; class Pinopsida; order Pinales; family Pinaceae; genus Pseudotsuga; species Pseudotsuga menziesii. Next base: position 1,463 of record LPNX010110615.1, on the reverse strand, counting down.
CCTCTCATCTTAGAACTCACAAGCATCTTGATCACATATGCAGCAATAAAATAAAACTAACTATCTATCTATCTATCCCCGGGGAGAAAAATTGTAACTTATTTATGAGTAATGTGTATTGTGCATGCATTATAAAGAGAAATTACAGATAGCTGATATTCCTTCCTACAACAAATGAACGATTAGAGATATTTAGACAATCAGATAGCCAATTGTTTATGAACAGCATACATTACTCATGGTGGTAAATCCACAGAATAAACCAGAAATCATTCAAACAAGAACATAGGCTCTAAGAGTTAGAACGATCTCACAGTTAATGGACAAAAAGATGGAAAAACAAAATAGTTCATCTTTCCGCAATCCACAGCATAACATTTGAAAGTCCCACCAATCTTTCTCCAACAGGAAAACGATAATTCTTTATTGCAAAAAAAAGTAGTTCTTCTTACAATATCACCTTTCATGTCTAACTGGGAAAAAGCCCTTTCTTACTCTAAGTCTTCTATATTTATACAAAAGGATGAGACTGTTGGGCTGCCCACAAATGACCCTAGGGCTTCCCAACTTTCAGCCTCCCAAAATTTCACTTTCCTCAACTGTTTACAAAACCGTTACACATTACAAAAGTGAATGATCATTCATGAGGAAGGCCCCACTTGGGTATTCAGAAATTTCTTCCACACCAAAGCTTCAGAGGCAATGCCTTCAAATGCACAAGATTCCAAAAATTGAATGTTTATCTCGAACTTGGCAGCTTGGTTCTTGATGGCCTCAATTTTGGTCGCACTTAAACGAAGTTTGTCCTCCAAAAGCTACACACTAATGGAGGAATGGTCTACTTCACTCCTTAAGACCTAGTGATCTAGGGCCTTAATGTGCCGTGTCTTTGCTTCCTCCTCTTGATATCTCTTCTATAAAATCTCCACAAATGAGTTGTGGTCTGGAAAAACCTCTAGCCTTTTCTCAGCTTCCACTTGGCACCGGTTGTAGGTAATTAGGAGCATTCTGAAGAATTTTGAGCATGCTCCTTTTGTCTTCCTAACAGCCTTTTTGAAATATTCTGCTGTGTTTATAGTGAACTCTAATAAGTCATAATCTTGCTGAAGGGCTGGTCGATCTTTTGAGGGAAGCTCTGCAGGAGTTTCTTCATTATTTTCCAGCCTTTTCATTCTTGCTGTCAGGACTTCCATGACGTCCTGAGATCTATCAACAAAATAAGAGCAAGTCTCTAGAATTTCCTCTAATTGGCCATCTATTTGCAAAACTTTACATCTCTCTTCTTCTATGGTGGTTTGCAGCTGAAGCATCTTGGCCTTTTGTGCCAGCACATGCTCCTTGAAGGGTTGTAGATTGACCCACTGCTCTGTTAGAATAATCAACCCATAGTATTTACCCACTTAGACATTATTTCATTTATTTTGTCTTATTTGCCTAGTCCATGAGTCCCACCATGTGCAAGT
>LPNX010110588.1:5110-51474 GCA_001517045.1 Pseudotsuga menziesii | reverse complement strand
GAATATCATCTTGTTTAAGGTGTTCATAGAGTTCATATTTTTTTTTATAAAGAATATGCATAAAAGTTTATTTCAATAGATATTTCAATGAGCTAAAATATTTGTATATGCACAAATTGTAACTTAATTTTTTAATAGAATGTAATGTGTTAGTGAGTCAAAGTTCTTCCAGTGAAACCGATTTATGTTTCCTTTAATGACATACTAAATGAACAATTGACTTACAAGAAAGAGACCCTACTTATTTTGCTCTCTAAGTTTCTTCTACTAGTACTTATTAATATGACATTGTTTCATATTATTGTTTTTACACTTGAGCAATATACTTCTATCTCTATAATTTAATTTAAATATAATATTCTTCAAGAGTAAATAAGCTTGGGATAATTAAAGTTCCTGAGCCTACTTATATTTCAAAATCTAGAAGTATAGAGAGTGGTGTAATTGACAATAAATGATGAAAATTAGAGAATTTTTGTTTAATGCTTCTTGCTATCAAGCATAATAAATCTTTTTTTTTTAACACGAGAACAACATAATACAAAGAATAATTTCTCCATGTAGTGAGTACAGAGTTCTATAAGGAGTAAATTTTTGCAAGCAAATTTGGTTGAGGCCAATCATAATAATACAAATTGGAATAGGATACATTGTCCTAAAATGTGTTCGCAAGAGAAACTTGACTCATGTGGATGTTGTTGCATAGGAAGCTACTTAAATTTAGTGATTTGATGAGTGAATTTATGTTGGATTTGAAAAAATAAGTTCTTTGTTTAATGTGCAAGAAATAAATCTTCTAAACGTATTTCAAATGTTTGCGTCCAAAAGTCATGTTCACATTGATTTGGATATCATGCAATATGGAAATGTTCAATGAAACTTACACAAAATTTTTGAAGCATTTTAATTTAGTTTGAAAGGAGATTACATAATCACATGTGAAGTCATGAGAAAACTAGTAAACATCACCAAATATTGTCTATGATTTTGATGGAAAAGATGAGAAGGTTGATGCAAATGTGAATTCAGTGGTATATATGGACCTAGTGAAGTTGGTTATTAGAAAAATAGTAGGGATTGTTTGCGTTGTAACAATTTTTTTGTTCTTAATAAGCCAAATTTTTGGCAAAGAAATTGTAACAAGAAGAAAATATTGTAAGATATTTAGTAATACATGATTTACAAAATGTTTTTTTATTAAAAGAATGGATTGATTGTTTATATCTATATAGCCTATAGTGGCAGAAGTTGTTGGTTGTACATAGACTAGGTGGGTTGTGTGTCAAGTGAAACTTTGATTTGTACGCTTATATTTGCAATGATATCAGTGAGTATATGTTGTAGGTTTCAATTGTGCAGGAGGAATTGTTGGTCACAATGAAAAACTACAAGAATAAGATTAGTAAAAAAAGGGTGCAGGTTGAAATTTTCCATTTGAGATGGAAAACAATAACTTGATATGAGCACATGACAACAAGGACCATTTTATATTTTGAAAAAAAAAACTTTTCAATAGTTCCTGAAGTTCTACTTAACAATATTATTTGACATGAATGACTGTCAAATCTCGTCATATATTTTTCAAAAAAATGTAGGGTTATCAAAATTCAAAGGCCTCTCTCTATATATGGACCCAATTGAAACAACTAAAAAAAAAAACATGATATGAGCACATGACAACAAGGACCATTTTATATTTTGAAAAAACACTTTTAATAGTTCTTGAAGTTATATTTAACAATACTATTTGATATGAATGACTGCCAAATCTTGTCATATATTTTTCAAAAAAATGTAGGGTGATCGAATTTCAAAGGCCTCTCTATATATGGACCCAATTGAAACAACTAACATAAAGAAAGATAATTTTTTATGTAGCCTAATGTGGAACATGTTGATGGTTGAACTTATATTGGGCTGGTTGAGCATCAAATCAAAATTTGACATAAATGTTAATAGTTGTACTGATATAGGTTATCCCCCATATCTTAACAAAGAGATGAATATGGTTGTACAAAAAACTAGATTACATGGAATTAACACTTAGAAATATTAACAAACTCATAGATTAGCATTTTTTCTATATAGGATTTAAAGGTTTCAATGCATAATAGAAGAAAATATGATATGGGTAGTTCAATTATTGTTTTATGGTTAACTATAGACTAAATTTAATAGCAATCATTTCATCTAATACTCCTACTAAATGTGATGAGTTATTGGCCTTGAGAAAACTATGAGAAAATAAAGGATTTATAGTGAAACTACCCAATGAAAAAGAAAATTAATACCTTAACATGAAAATGTGACAATGAAACCCTCTAAATTTTCTCTACAAATGCATCTTTCATTTATAAATTTATTGTGAAACTACCAAATGAAAAACAAAACTAATATCATGTAACATGAGATGAAACCCTCTAAATTTGGTCTAAAATTTCATCTTATAGTTCTAAATAGCTTGTCAACACCAATTGATCTAATTATTTTAGCTATTTTGTAAATTTCATGATTTCATTTTGGTATGTTACATTCATAATGCTAAGTGGTTCTTACTTCTTCCACATCCATGCATTGAAGGCATAAACAAGTGACTTTATGAAGGTTTGTTCTTCTCTGCCATCGCTATCCTTGGATAAATATGCAAGAGTTTTTTAAAATAAAATGCCCCCCAATTTTTCATAATGGAAAAGATATAACCACACCAAATAAAAATAACCCTTGCAATAATTAACTTTTCCCATAAGGTAGGAAACTAACTTGCACTACAGGATGAGTCTTTTGCACTAGTTTAGAGAGTTTGTTAATAATATTTTTTGAAATGTCCATTGTGCTCTAAAAAATATTGGGTATTTCCCAACTACTTACCTATTCCATCACTGAGGAGTTGTATCAATTTATAAAAAAACATGATTTATACATAAATAGGAAAGCATGATTAAAGCATTGACATAATAACTATGCATATATGATTCGAACTGCAATTATGGATGTGTTCTTTCACTTGGTGACTTCACATGAATTAAGTAAATCATGAATCACTATCACTAAAATCGATTTTCTTGCCAATATAAAAATAAATGACACTATTACCCTATCTTGATTTTCAATAGAAAGAAAGCTCATCTTTTAGAATAGCATGGAAATATATTAATGTTGGATCTCTTAATCACTAGGAGGGATAAAAAAATTTCGAGGTGAAAAGAAAAGCTCCTAGAAATCGCAACCTTATCTTGGTTCTCAATAATAAGAGTAAGCATGTTGGCAGTACATTTTGGGGAGAGTCATGGTGAAAATTATGCCTTTGAGGAGTTTTGGTTTCCTTTGTTAATAATATATTTCTATTTTATCCATGGGAATCAATAAGTCATTAGGATTACTTAGGTGATTCCCGAGTTCAAAAAAAATTTCTAACACTATAACCCAAGAGCATATATAACATCTTGCAAGTCATATATACCAATAACTCATGAATTAGCGAGGGTTGAGACATCCTTTTAGGGTGCCTACCTTTTTGAATTTATGAAATGGACCAATTTCTCATTAGGGATTTAAACTTGAGTTCGAAAAGTGTGAAATTCACTTCCTCACTGTTTGATCTTATATTGCTCCATGGTGAGGAACTGTGGGTTTGTTGTGATATGTATGAGAAATGATTCTAAGGAAAATGTGTTAATATTACTCTTATAAGTAATACAAATGTCCTTTTTACAGTAACAAAAGGACTCAAGTTAATATATGGACAAAAGGAGCTTCTATTAAACTTGAATAGGTGATGACATCTCTAATGTTTCTAGAAAAATAGTGGCCTTGGATGAGGAAATATCTAACACCCTTGGTGGTTTGTTTCCCACATTTAGATGCATGCCAATCAAGATTTAATTAGGTTCTTGCAATTAGAGGTCTTTTGGATTTCTTCATTGTTGTATGTAATATCTAAATGAGTGTTGGGCTTGTTGGTTGTTTAATTTTATATTTTAAGATGCAATGCTTCAGTGTTCCAAATTTTAGAGGGATATTTTTTTAATCCATTTGAACTATCTATTTAAAGAGTTGAATTTTCATACTAATAGGGTGGGTGAATTAGTATAAGCTTGTTTTTATTATTTTAAGTATTCATGAATCATTCATGAAACCAAAAATACACATAAGAACAGATTACATTAGATAAGATATAATGTGGAAACCCAAATGGAAGAAAAATTGGTGAAACTTTTCTTAATATATGTATAGGCACAACCAATTAATTACAAGTGTTTACAAGCTTCAACATGTGGGAGACATCAATCCCCTAGGATTCATAGGAGCCAACCTGTAGGAGACACCAATCCCATGTAATTTACAAGTTTATGAGTTCTACATCGCTTCTGAAATACTTGGCGAAAATTTTATTCATAGATGTATAAGAGAAACCAATTAATTACAAGTGTTTACAAGATTCAACATGCGGGAGACATCAATCCCCTAGGATTCACAGGAACCAACCTATAGGAGACGCAAATCCCATGTAATTTACAAGTTTATGAGTTCTACATTGCTTCTAAAATCTAAATTCCATGTTTGTATTTATTCACTACTTATCCCTGCCCATTGTTAATGATATATATTAATATAGAAAACTTAGTTTCTATACTTCGTGCACCATATCATGTTCAACATATTTTCATCAATTGAGTGCAACATACTATAAAATTAGATTAATAGTGTCATTAAATCCAACAAACCAATTTCTTGTGTCCTATGCACTAAACAGACTCAATCCAATGCACCAATATCTTGTATCCTACACATTAAATCATCAAGCCAGCGCACTAATCTTATGTACCTTGTGCATTAAAATTCTGTAAAAAATAACTAGACCTCTATATCTTATGCACTAGACTTGTGTATCAACATACCAAGTATTTGTATCCCACACACTAAACTTGGTCATCTCACTCTTCCAATGCCACAATATCAAAATGCTTAAGAAGAGATCAATGTCTCAAGTATCTTGAACAAATTTCATTTTTCATCCTTCTTACTGAAAAATAATTCGTTATTCATGCCAAATCATAGTTTATTCCAATACCCAAAAATTCAATATTTGTGTCACAAGATATGTTGAGGTCTAGCCTAATTCCCAGAATTTTGCTTCCTCAAAGCTCAATAGAATTTAGCTCTAGTACCTAGAAATTTGATAACTAAGACCTGTGAAACATTATTCGAGTATTAAAACTTGTGCATCAAAATTCTTGAGTCACATATCCATATTAATTAGAATTCATTGTTCATCCCCATAAAAATATTCCTCGTGCCTTAAAGCATTGTTCACACACACCCAAAATGTGTTGAATATTTATATAATTCATCTTTGGATTTTGTAGATGTCATGTATAGCATGGGGATTTTAGATTTGGTTGGCATGACTTATTCATGAATAACATGGGGGCATTTCTCTGGTTAAGCCAACTTGTTCATTGGAAACTTGGGGAGTTTCTTTGGTTGGGCTAACCTGTTCACTGTTGTGAGGAATCAAATTAGTAAGGATTCGCATAGTGATCTGCAAAGTATTTAAATTCATTCCACATTGTGTTCTCACAACAAAATTTTTAGTACACATCAATGTCTGTACAAGGAATAATTCTAGTGCATGCATTACTTGTGCTTTTAAGATTGATATTGGATCATGTTGAGCATCACCTAGAGGAATCAATGAATGACACAATGCTTTGTCACACAAATGATTCAATGAATGGCATAGCGTTTTATTGCACAAATGAATCAATGAATGGCTAAGTGTTTGGAGGATTCCCCATATTCAAAATCCCATTTTATTGGGCGATCAACATTTCTTCAGTTGTTGACGATAATAACAACTCATCCATCAAACTCCCCCATTTTCATTGATGGAAACCCTTTGTACTTTTGACTAATTTTGGATTTATTCTCCCCCTATTTAAGTACTCCTTCTATTTGTTATATGTAAATCTATGTGTTTCCCTTGTCTTAGATTCTCAGTTCTCCCTTGTTTTCTCTTTCTCCCCATTTGACATCGATGACAAAGGGGTGCTCCCCCTCAGTTGGTGAATTTATTTAGTGATAGGATTCACCCTTAGTTTTTTTTTGTGATACTTAAATGTGTCTCTATGAAGGCGTTTGTAAATATATCAACAGTGTTTTCCTTAGTAGTAATATATTTCAATTTAACAATTTGTTTTTTAACTCGCTCCCTTAGAAAATGATACTTGATTGGGATGTGCTTTGTTTTTTAGTATATAAAAGGGTTCTTTGATATATTTATTGCACTAGTGTTGTCACACATTAAAGAGATTGGATGTGTATATTCTACCTTGATATATTGTAATGTTTTATTCATCCAAAGTAATTTTGTGCAATAGCATGTTGCTGCAATGTATCCAAATTCAGTTGTGGACAAAGATATTTAAGACTAGTTCTTACTCAACAGTGATACTAAATAATTTCCCATAAAGAATGCTCCTCCACTTGTACATTTTTTGTCATCAATATTGACTACCCAATCTACATTAGCATATGTTAGTAAACTGAAGTATTCACCTCTTGGATACCATAAGCCAACATCCAATGTTCCTTTTAGATATATGAATATTATATATACTGCTTGCACCTGCTTCTTTTGGAACAGATTTAGATCTTGCAACTAGTCCTACTTCTGGCATAACATTTGGTCTTGATGTTGTAACATATATCAAATTTTCAATCATTGAACTGTACAATGTTTGATGTGCTTCCATAGATTCATCATCTTTTCTTAATTTGTAGTCAGTTACCATGAGGTTGTTGATAGGTTTGCAATCTTCCATTTTGAATTTCTTCAGCATCTCCTTTATGTATTTGGTATGAGATATGAATATGCCTTTGTTGGTTTTTGAAATCTGGAGTCCTAAAAAAATTATAATTCACCAACCATGGACATATAAAATTCTTTTGAATTTCTTCTACAAATGTTTTATTCAAGCCTTCTATGTTACTTCCAAAAATGATATCATATACATAAAACAAAATAATAATCATATTTTCATCTTCAAGTTTAATGTATATATTATTGTCTACAAATCCTCTTTCGAAAACTTTTTGTTGTAGATATTTGTCAAGTCTTGAATACCAATATCCAGTAGCTTGCTTTACACCATAAAGTGTTTTCTTTAATATGCATACATGGTCTTTGTATTCTAACATTTAAAATCCTTAAGGTTTCTCAATATATGGTTCTTCTTCCAAATCTCCATTTAGAAATGCTGACTTGACATCCATTTGGTAGAATTTAAAATTCTTGTAGCATGCAGATCCCAAGAACATTCTAATGGCTTCTAGTTTAGCCATAGGAGATTTTTTTTCTTCAAAATCAATTCCTTCAACTTGAGCATACACCTTACACACCAAACTTGTTTTGTTTTCTGTTATCCATCCATTTTCATTTAGCTTATTCCTAAACACCCATTTTGTACCTATCACACTTTCGTCTTTTGGTCTAGGAATAAGTTCCCAAGTTTGGTTATTCTCAATTTGGTCCATTTCTTCATTCATAGCAACAATCCAACCCTCATATTTAATTTCTTATGCAAATTTGATCTTGGGTTCTATTTTGGACATCAAGAAGACATTTTCATGTTCTAGTGAACTTGCTAATTTTCTTCTTGTTTGAATACATGCACTATTATTACCAAGAATTAAAATTTTAGGATGATTCTTTTATCCATACCTTGACGGTGTCTTTGTATCTTGTCTTTGTGTTTCTTCTTCTTCTTCTTCTCCATCTTCATTTTCTATTTCATTTTCTTCTTCATATTTTCTACAACTCATTTCTTATGATTTTTCATTTGTTTGTAATATGAACCTTTTGGATTTTATGACATCTATAAGCCTTGTTTGTAGGCGAGTAACCAAGGAATATTCCTTCATCAGTTTTGGATTAAAATTTGTCAAAGTCATCATCATCTCTTTTTATGTAACATTTACTCCCAAAGACTTTGAAATGTTTAACTTTCACTGGTTTTCCTTTCCATAACTCATATGGTGTCTTGTCATTGTTTACTCTGAGATGTCCTCTATTTAGATTGTAAACAATTTTATAAACTACTTCTTTCCAAAATATGTCTAAGAGTTTGGATTTATTCAACATTGTCCTACTAGTTTCTAGTATAAATCTAGTCTTCCTTTATGCTACTCCATTTTGTTGGGGAGTTCTTGCAGTTGAAAAGTGTCTTCTTATTCCATGAGTGTCATAGAATTCATAAAATTCATCAAATGTAAAGTCTCTTCCATTGTCTGATATTAGACACTTGATTTTCAAATCAGTCTCATTTTTAACCAATGCTTTGAAAGCTTTAAACTTCTCAAATGTTTATGTTTTTTGTTTGAGGAGGGAGACCCAAGTAATTCGTGTATAACCATAAATGAGAAAATAAAATAATAGTCACCTTGGATAATCTTTGACCTTGTTTATCCACAAATATTAGTATGAACAAGTTCCAATGGCTTTGAGGTTCAATATTCCTTTGTCTTGAAACCCACTCTTGTTTGCTTCCCATGTTGATATTGCTTGCAAACAGAATCTAAGGTTTTATGATATTTGAAATGGATTTCACGACTTTCTTTTTACGCACTTTCATTAGGCTTCTAGTACTCCTATTTCCCATTCTTATGTGCCACAACCAACTTTCATCTATTTGCCCCATGCATCATTTGTATTTTGTTGATCCATTTAGAATGTATACATTGTTTGGAGTTCTTTTTGTATGCCTGGGATTTCTCTTCTTATGCCACAATATTTTTGGGAGTTGAAGGTAAGAGTGTGCCCTTGTTCAAAATTTTGACTAACATTGATAATATTATGCTTCAGGTCCTCAACAAGACATTTTCTTCTTTAGTTATTTCATACTAACATTGATAATATTATGCTTCAGGTCCTCAACAAGTAAGACATTTTCTGCTTTAGTTATTTCATCTCCAAGACTGACTATGCCTTTTCCAATTATCTTAGTTGAGGCATTATATCCAAAATCAATACCTCCCTTTTCTTTATTTAAACTGAGAATTTTGTTTTGATCACCAATCATATGCTTTGAACATCCACTGTCAATATACCATTCGATTCCATTGTTTTAAGCATACGGAGGTAAGTCACATTCTTCTTTATCTTGTTCTTCCTTTTTTCTTTTCCACTACTTAGTAGTCACATTTTCTTTCAATGCTATTTTATTATTTCTAAGCCTCTCTATTTCATTAAATGCAAAAATAATCTCTCCTTCAAGGTCTACTTCCCCGTCAATTTATGACTTTTCTTCATTCTTGAAACTTTTTTTTTCATTGTAAATAGTATCACTATGTGTCTCTAGACCTATAAAGATAACTTCCATTTCATCATCATCACTTTCATCAGATGAGATACTATCCTACTTAGAGTATATAATTTTCTTTCTCTTTTGAAAATATGTCTTCCTTTGAGCTTTGCCTCTTTTTATTTCTTTGAAGCTATGACCTTCCTCATCACTTTTGTTTTTATAAGGACATTTACATATAAAGTTCCCTACTTCACAGTTGGCATGGGGACTTCACTTAGTGAACATCTCACATAGCACATGCGATCGTGGGATATTAAGGAATACCCTTAATTTCCAGAGATATTGACCCAAACTCTTTTTGTTGAAACCCCCTCCCAATACTTAAAACCTCCTCCCCACCCCTTTTTATACCTCAATCCTTATAAACCACCCTACCCACCCCCACCTTAAACCCCTCATCCCCCCCAATACCTGCAATATATTGGTTCAATTTTTAATAATTTTAAAACCCACAATATGAACTAACATGATAGGATATTGGTCAACAACTAAAGCCCCCGTGACAGTTGGTTATGGACCCTAATCTTCCATATCCAAAGATTTTATTGATCAGCTGTGTTTGTACCCCAGGTTTACTGTACACTCATCCCAATTGGGGGATGCAGGGGGACATTGTCCCCCCGTGGGGGTTCAAAATGTGTGTTGACCAATAGTTTTGCAAACCCATGGTATTGGGTGACCTGTAGTGTTTTCCCATGGTATTTCCCCTATATAAGAAAAGCATTGTAATGTGGTTGAGAATTGTATTGTAGCATTGTAAACAATCTATGTGATTGTGTGAGAGAGACTATGAGAGCATGAAGAGGAAGTGCAATACAGTTGCTGTAGGTTGTATCCCTTCATTTTGCTAGACAGAATAATATAAAGGAATGGCAATTTCTATGTGGACATAGCCCATTTTGGGTGAACCATTTTATATTCGTCTCTCTTTTGTAATGTGTTTAATGTGTTTTCATATTGTTTAATTATTTGACTGTATAATTTTTATTGCTCTGCAATCCTGTTTTCTAACATTCACCACACTTAAAACATCTGAAACGAAGCTTACCTTTTTATTTATGAATTCATTTCTTGAGTTTTATTACAAATTTGGCGTCCTCTACTTCTAAGGCATCATTTGAGTTGTCACTTGTTATGTCCTCCCTTTTGTTTGTGTCCTTATATATGTTGAAAGTTGCTTCTCTTCTTGATGTTTTTTCAATTTCTGAACGCATTTCATGTGTAGTGAGGATTCCATATACTCCATCCATTGTTAGATCATCTAGGTCCTTCAATTCTTTAATGTCATATATCTTGGTATCAAATATTAAGGTAAGTGACCTAAGAACATTTTGCAGAATGATATTTTCATCAATCTTTTCACCTAATACTATTATGGTGTTTACAATCTCATCCATAAGAAGAAAATAGGTTGCAATACTCTCTTCTTCTTTCATCTTAAGGCCCTCAAACTATCCCCTATGAGTTTTTAATTTTTCCTTCTTGAATTTTTCATCCCCTTCATATATATTTTGCAACTTGTCCTACATTTCTTTTGTTGAATCACAATGCATGACTTTGACAAATTATAATTCTACTAAACCATTCAAAATTTCATTCATGGCTTTAGCATTGAGCTTCTTTCTAGTTGTATCTATAGGTGGAGTTTTTGAAGTTGTGTAACCATTCTTAACAGTGCCCCCAATTTCAAACTCAAGGGTCATCAAGTAAGTTCTCATTCATATGCTCTAGAAGGAATAATTTTATCCATCAAACAACAAATCACTATTTGTAGAGAACCCTTCGCATTTATCCATCTGTACCTTAGATATCTTCCATCTAATGGTTAAACTATCTCAAGCAGAACGTTCTTTGATACCAATTAATGTTGGACTTATGATTATATTGATAGGGGTGGGATGAATTTGTATAAGCTTGTTTTTCTTATTTTATCCACTCACCAATCATTCATGAAACAAAAATTGCACATAATATCAAATCATAGCACACAAGATATAATGTGGAAACCCAAATGGGTGAGAACCACACTTTTCTTAATAGATGTATAGGATCCAACCAATTAATTGCAAGTATTTACAAGATTCAACTTGTAGGAGACACCAATCCCCTAGGATTCACAGGCACCAACTTATAGGATACATCAATCCCCTGTGTTTTACAAGCACCAACTTATTTGAGACACCAATCCCCTGTTTGTTATAAGCGCTAACTTATTTAAGACACCAATCCCATGTTGTTTACAAGAGCCAACTTATTGGAGACACGAATCCCCTTAAATTTACAAGTTTATCAGTTCTACACTACTTATGATTTTTAAATTATGCCTATATTCATTCATTTCTTATCCATGTTCATTGTTTATGTTACAAATTAGTCCATCATACTCAATTTCTATACTTCATGCACCATATAAATTTCATCATATTTTCATCAACTGAGTGTAGTGTATATACTTCATGAAATTAGTATCCTATGCTTTCATCAGATCCAATGCACCAATTCCGTATGTCGTATGCACTAAACACTCTCAATCCATTTTATCAATCCCCTATATCATGTGAATTAAATTAAATAAATCCAACACACTAATATTCTATATGTTGTGCATTCAACTTATGTACCAAAGCACAAAACCTCTATATCTTGTACACTAGACTTATATATCAGCGTACCAAGCCTTTGTATACTGCGTAATAAATTTGGTCATTTCACTCTTATAGTGCCACAATCTAAAAGCACTTCACAAGACACCAACATCTCAGGTATCTTGGAAAATTTTCATTTTTTATCCTTCTTACTGACATATAATTCGTTATTTGTGTCACAAAGAGCAATCTATTCCAATACTTAGAAATTCATTATTTGTGTCACAAAGTATGGAACAATATACTCTAAGGCCCGGAAAATTGCTTCCTCAAAGCTCAATACGATTCAACTCAAATCCCCCAAAATTCACTAATTGAGTCATGCACAGCATACTTCAAGTGTCAAAACTTGTGCGTTATACTATTTGAGTCACATATCTATATTCATTAAAATTCATTCTTCATACCCAGAAAAATCTTCCTTGTGCCTTAGAGTATTGTTCACACACACCCAAAATGTGTTGAACTGAATTCCGTTTATACGATTTACCTTTGGATTTTGTGGTTGTCATGTTTAGCATGGGGATTTCAGATTGGCAAGGCCAGCTTATTCATGAATAAATTGGGGATTTTCTTTAGTTGAGCTGACTTATTCATTGGTAACTTGGGGCATTTCTTTGGCTAGGCCAACCTGGTCATTTCTATGAGGAATCAAATCAATAAGGACTTACATAGTAATCTACACAATATTTCAATTCATTCCACACATTGTTCTCACAACATAATTTTTAGTACACATCGATGTCTACACAAGTGAGAAGTATGCAGCACACATTACTTGTTCTTTTAAGATTGATCATGGACCATATTGAGCATCATGCACATGATTCAATGAACAATTAAGTGCTTTGTTGTGCAAATGATTCAATTAATGGGAGCTCTTTGTCGTGCAAATGATTCAATGAATGACACAATTATTTGAGATGCAAATGATTCAATGAATGACACTGTGCTTTGGAGGATTCCCCATATTCAATCTCATTTTACTAGGTGACCAAATTTTCTTCTATTGCTGGCATTAATGATAACTCATCCAACATATTCATGTATATATTTGTTGCACAGAGCATAACAGAGAAAATTAATCACTAGGAAAGCAATATACATGAATCATATATTGTTCCCACCCTCCTTTCATATGTGTGTATGTGTGTATTCTATTAATTTGTAACACCATATCTTAAACCTTGGAGAAACTAAATGAATTTACATAATAATTTCTTAATTTGGATTTGGAGTATGTTGCACCACCTACCTATGGCTAGTTCATGTACACATAGACTGAGCACATCTACACAATGCTAGATAACTCCATATTAAATGAAATGATATACATTGGAATAATTAAATATGATTTTTTTGGTTTCATGTTGAGTCAATGGAGACCATTACTTTACAAGGGTATATGCATGATTAGGTCGTCGATACATAAACATTGATTACAACAAAAAATGTCGAACTACGAGAGTTTGCAATAAGAGGTTACAAATCGAACAAGTCTTTGGGATGTCATGAACTTGGAACCTAAAATTAGGGGGAATATAAACCTATAACCCAAATTTGTAGAAGTTTAGATATATGTGAACGAATATTGTGGGCTATGTTACCTCAAAAGCAACACTCTTTCATGATCGAAGATATGTGGACCCAATTTAGATGTGTGGACCCCACTATGATATGTGGACCCAATGCTATGTTAGGAAACTCTTCAATAAGGTACACCCAATATCACCTTGATATAAATCCCTTCTTCTTTAGATCCTGCTCCTTGGTCCATGGGAGGCTCCTCAAAACATGGTAAGGATAGTCCTGTAATAACATTACAAAATAAAATTTTATCCCTAAAAAACCTTCCCACCATTAGTAGACCAGTGCCTAATGGAGTCAATGAAAGATAAATACAAAGAACAATACAATGAACCCTTATACTTGAAAGGTTAGGAGAAATAATGAAGATGTAACTAACTACTGCAATTTTCTGCAGTAAAACCCAACAATAGAAAACCAAAGAAATATCTCAACCCAGTCATTTATATTGCATGAATTTGACCTACCGACAACCAAGAAATAGGGGTGCACCTATACCCCCTAGGGTTCACATGTTTTGGTGGGTTAAATATATGGAATATCTTTGCAACTTAGATTATTCAAATAAAATCAACATATTCCTTGGCCTCAAATCCCTAAGGGGCCTCTTGGGTAACCTAGAATTTTACCCATAGTACTTCAAACTCCCAATATTTTACTTTTCCTTCAATATGGACCTGCAATAACTCAATAACCATATCTAAATAAACAATAGATGACTATCATCACCTAACCCTAGGATGACGACACCTCCTTTATGGTACTTTTAGCACCTAAAATTCACCTTTTTTACAATATTTTTCATCTTTTCGGATTTTTATTTTTATTTTATCTATATATGAAATTTATTGTTGCAATTCAATACTTCATAAAATCAAAATTAAAGTAACCTATGACACAAAATAAGTATTTTTGGAATATTATGCAAAAAATACAAAAAAATCATATATTTTGAAAAGCCAAATGTTACATAAAAAACTAGCACTCTTCCGCCGTCGAAGATAAGTGGACCCAACTGTAATGTGATACCTCGCCCTAGTTCTATGATCTTCAACTCTTCAAGTAGGTACATACAATGTCACATCAATGTAAATCCCCTTCATGTTTAGACCCTACTCCTTGCACCTATTATGCAACAAATTCCCCCAAATAGCATAAATAGATAAGAAAGAGTAATCCACACATTAATAATTAAGAAAATAGATGAATAGAAAGACCCTTTGGTGTGGGGAACCTCCTTATACAATGTACTAAATACACAAGACAAGACAATATGATTTAAATGTAAAGGTCTCCATGATATATATATAGGAGACAAAGAGGTATAATTACCACTAATGGACTCCAGATAACATCAATAATCTAACAATACTAATGCAAAGTGTTCAAAATAGGGCTTAACATGTCCCTCCCTTTCATACACTTTGTTGTCCTTAACACTTGGTTAGTGATGTATGCTTTTGTATGAAGGACTCATCCTCCCATGTCAAATCTTCTATTGGTAAGTTATTCCACTTGATAAGGTACTCAGCAATAACCTAATTTCATAGTTGTTCGGTCATTATTTTAGTTATTTGTTCAGGTTTTGATATGAATTTTCCTTCTTCATCGAGCTTCAGCAAAATAGTTTCAATTGAGATCTTCTCTCCCATTAACTTTTTTAAGCAAGAAACATGGAAAATTGGGTGTACCCTTAAAGATGAAAGGATCTTCAATTTGTAATCCATACCACAGATCTTATGCAACATTTTATAAGGACCATAGTACTTGGTTGCTAATTTATTTTCATTATTTAGTTGCTTGAGCGACATCTGTTTGTAAGGTTGTATCCCCCAAAATACAAATCTCCCTCTTCAAAACTCCTTTCACTGAGATGTTGATATGCTTGTTGTTTCATATTATTTTTTTATATAACCAAATTCTCCTTTAATAATAGGAGAACTTCAGCTTGCTCGTGCTCGAGGTGATCTTCCACAACTTGAACTCTAAATTTTTATTTCAAGGGAGATGCGATAGATGGAGTTTTGTACCCATAAAGTGCCATAAATTGGAACATTTATTATGACGTCTGGAAGGAAGTATTGTACCACCATTATGCCAAAGATAACCATTTCATCCATTGTGTTTGTTTATCATATGCAAAATAACAAAGATAGACTTCCAAACATTTGTTCACTATCTCAATTTTCCCATTGGATTGAGGATGATAAAATGAACCGTGAGCCAACTGGGTAACCAAACATTAAAATAATTTAGTCCAAAATTATCTAGTCAAAATTGGATCTCTATCACTCACATTAATCTCCATGTTTCCATGTATCTTTTGAGTTGTTTCCATGAATATTTCAACTATTGTACTTTTGTTAAAAGGGCGAGAGAGTGAAAAAAGTGTGCATACTTGGTTAGTCTATCAACCACCACCATAATAACAATATTCCCTTCTGAATTGGGTAGACCTATGATAAAATCCATTGAGACTTCCTCCTAGTGCTGACAAGGTATGTATAAATGTTGTAAAAGACATGGGTTCTTAAATGTTTTAGCCTTATGTTGCTGGAAAACCAAATGTTCTTCCATGAACCTTCGAACATTACATTTAAGACCTTCCCAAAAAATTCCTTATTCACCCTATGGTACGATTTTAGGATTCTTGAGTTCCCTCCTATAAGAGAGGTGTGTAATTCCAAAAAGGACCTTTTGTTTGAGTTGTGAGTTTTTACACATATATAACATATATTTATACCATATTGCATCATTACTCCACACAAAAGTATTTGATACACTGAGATCCTTTTGTATATTTTGAATGAGTGTCCACACCGAAAGTTCATTCTTCCATTCTTCCTTTGCTTCTACTATCTAATTGGGTTTTACAATATAAATAACAAAAATTAATGCCTCAACATCCTCATCTTTTCTTAAGAGTGCATCTGCCAACATATTTTGTTTCCCTTTTTCATAGATGATTTCAAAGCCATATCCCAACATCTTGGTTACCCATTTTTGTTTCTCTTCTAAATATAATCTCTTCTCCAAGAAGTATTTAAGACTATTATTATTTGTTTTGACCTTGAAGTTCCTATCCATTAGGAAAGGACAACCTTTATTATCTGCATGCAGTATTTATAGCATTTCCTTCTCATAAATGGGTTTGTGTCAGTTCTTCTGCATGATTCCCCAACTTACAAAATCTAGTGGCATTACTTCTTGCATTAGAACAACACTAATGTCATTTCTTCCACAATAATGGATTTTGTGAATTTTGGTGCGGTCAAGATAGGGTATTTGCACATTTCCTCTTTAAGGTGTTCAAAAGCTTGAGTTTCCACTAGAGTATAAGAGAATGAACCATTCTTCAATAATGTTGTTAAAGGTTCTATTATTCTTCCATAGTTTCATACAAACTTGTGGTATTACCCCATCAAACCTAAGAATCCTCTAAGATTCTTGAAGGTTTTTGGAATCAACCAGTCCATCATGGATTTAATTTTGTTAGGGTCTACCTTGAAACCTTCATGATATACAATATGGCCCAAATATTCTACCTCCTTTACGCAAATAATACATTTGTAAGGTTTTACATATAGTTGTGTCTCATTTAGTAGTTGTAGCACCATGTCAATATGTTGAACATGTTCTTGCCAAGACTTGCTATATATTAGTATATCATCAAAAAATACTAACCTTGAAATGTGGAAGGTGCAGTCATAAGGCCGAAAGGCATGAACAAATATTCATAATGACCATTATGAGTTTTGAATGTTGTTTTTGGGATGTGTTCTCCCTTAAATATAATCCGATGATACCTTGAACGAAGATCCAACTTTGTGAAGCAAATTGCTCCATGTAGTTCATTTAACAATTCATCAATGACAAGAATGGGAATCAATGACATGAATGGGAAACTTATATTTAATGGTGAGCTTGTTGAGCTCTCTATAATATGGACACACATGCCATGATCCCTACTTCTTGTGTACCATTACCACTAGTGCAGAGTAAGAACTTTGACTAGGCCTAATTTTTCCAGCCTCTAACATTTTTTCAATTATATGCTCAATTTTGCTCTTCTATCCATAGGGATATTTGTAAGTTATGATTTTAGGAGGAACACTTCCTGGAATCATGTGAATATCATGATTATGGTCTTGAATAAGTGGAATACCTTTTGGAATATCTTCATATACCTTAGAATGCTTATCAATGACCGTTTGGATATCTAGGGGAATAAGAGGCTTAGATGTTTGAACCTCTAGTGAGAATAATTGTGCAATTACACCCCGATGTCTCTTTTTCAACAATTTTTTCTTCCCATTAGAGTTTATCACCTTGCTTAATTTCCTTTATGTGGTATGGACTGTTCAAAGGATGACACAATCATTAATTTGGATTGCTTGAGACAAGAGTAGGGTCAATACATATTCAAAGTATATCCAAGTGGGAATAATGAGGTGTGCTAAAATGAGTACGAAAACCATTACATGCAAAATTACCTTCTACAGAGAATAACAATCAAATGTGGCGAGGATATCCTAAGCCAAGTGTTCAAATAGATTCATTGTAAGAAGCATCAGACACCAACCCAGGGCACAAATGGCCCAATGTGACAGGGTACTTCAAGCTTGTTGAGAATATAGTTGTCATTGATGTCAAAGGAGTTCACAAATGACAAAGGAATAACCAATAGACATGGTAGCAGGATGAAATCAGTAAAAGAAAAAGGATCCATTACATGGATCATCATTGATGTCAAAGGAGTTCAATAATGACAAAGGAATAACCAAGGATACGATGGTAGGACAAACTCAGTGAAAGACAAAGGTAGTGATGGCATGGCATGGATGATGATATGAGATATGATGACATGGAATGGCATGAATGATGAAATGGAAGATATGATGCAATGGCATGGCATAGTTGATGATGTGGAATGAATTTGAAATCATTGTTGCAATACAACATCATTTTGGAGAAATATGGCAAATTGGTGAAAATTAGGAATCAGGAATTTGACTAAGATGGAATCAATAGTCAAAATTTGTCTAAGAGAATGCCCGCCATAATTCATGGTTTGACTAAAATTCCTGCACCATGGTACCATGCTATATCTTGTTATAGTGCCTATATATACATTGTCTCAATTTTACTTCATCACCACTGAGGAGAAAGTTCTAGGTCTACAAAAATAGGGGTTTGTGCCATAGCAAGAAAAAATGGCAAAGTGGCCTCAGAAATATTCCCACCCTAAATTATGGGTTAGAGCAAATGCCTGCAGCACATAGGGGTCTTGTAGACTGGTGTTTTGTCTACCTGACCATGTTTACAGATTGTCTTGGAATAATATGAAGGAAAAGTTATGGACCTGCCAAAACAATGTTTTAGGTAGATTGGACCAAATTAAGAAAATTGGTTAAGTCTTAGAAAAGGAGATTGGGAAGCCATTTTGAAATGCCTTCCAGAGGCCGTGTGTTTGTTAGTAATATTTAAAGGTGATATCTTATTTTCACTATTGAAAAAAAATTCTATCCTTTCTCTTGTTTTTTCTTATGATGATCAAATAAGGAAAATATTAGTCCGCCAAAATGAAGAAAATATACTTTAGGTACTAAAGATAGAAATTTGACTAAGTGTCAAATTCACAGCGTTGAAAGAGGCACTTTGAAATGTCCACCAAAGTTTATTTTTGTGATTATAATTTCATCATAAGATGTAGGCATGTTTCCTAGTGAACTGGATACCCAGCCATGAAGTCAGATTCTCACTTGGCTATCACACGTGTGAATTATCAACCTGCCAAAACAAGAAAAATGTTAGTTTGCATGTTGAGATTAAAAAATGGATAAGTGTTGAAACAATGTAAAGTGAAGGCCCACAATCCACATTAGATCATATATTGACAGTCAGGGGTGAACCCACAAAGAAATCAATGGCTCAGAAGAAAAGCGGAAGGCGGAAAGTGGAAAACGAGAAATCAAGGTCGAGAATAATATGGGTTTCCACAACCGGAAGTCCGAAAGACAAAAAGCGGAAGACGAGAAATCAAGGTCTAAAATAATATGGGTTTTCACAACACGAAGTCCACTAGTAGAATGCGGAAGGAAGATAATCGCGAAAATACTTTAGGAAATGTCACAGTTCCGCAACCTGAAGTCTGTCGACAGAATGCAGAAGGCGGAGAATCATGAAAATATTTTGGGAAATGTCACAGTTCCACAACCCGTAGTCCAAGAGATCGATGATCATGAAGAGTTTGAAGGAGATCAACGGTGCAGAATGATTGGGGAAAAAAATCTAAGAGCGAAAAGACAATTTGAGAAATATCATAGTTGAGGTAATTTGCATACTGCATCATATCTTAGATATACAGTCAGGAAAAATATCTAAATGACATCAACAGCTCAAGGTCATTTCAGAAATAGAGATTGCGGAAGAACACAATTAGAATATTAAACAGTAAATCAATTAACAGGGAATTGTTTTAGTTATTTTGAATAATCACGACGGAGGTGGATGACTTGACGACTCAGTGTTAGAATGAGGAATTGAGTTCTCCTGAAAAGGCGCTATTGAGGAATGAAATGGCACAATGGTGAAGAGATGCATCCACAAGAAATGTGAAGGTATTTATACACAGAGGGATGAGTGAGAGAAATCGTCTCTGTGGTCCAGATCATAGAAGAAGAAGCACAGACTAGTGAGTAATGAAATAGATTGAAGGGTAAAAGAAATATGAAAGATTACTAAAAGCATATCAGGGTCGTAGGGTGGCACTAGGGAATGCAACATTCCTGCATGGGATTGTAGCTTCCTTTTAGCAGAAGCTGTTAAATAGGGTGTAGTAGCATCCTGTCAGTTGTAGCTGACAAAATAAAGGGTTGTGGCCTCCTTCCAGTAAGAAGCTAGTAAATAGGGTGTAGTAGAATCCTGTAAGTTGTAGTTGACAAAACAAGGGGTTGTAGCTGACAAAAGAGAGGGTTGTAGCCTCCTTCCAGTAGTTGCTGGTAAATAGGGTGTAATACCATCCTTGTCTGTAGTAGGAAAAACTATTTGTAAATAACAACTTTGCAGTAATAGGATGTATTGGTGGTTTACCCAATTGGGGTTCCACGATAAAAATATGTGTTTTGTGTATCTTGTTGATTATATGTTTTGATTAAAGTTTAATAAGTGGTTAAAATGCTAAAAAATTAACAATACTGATCCCCCCCTCTAAGTATTGACCACTATGGATCAAAAAGAAGGGATGGATTCCAACAGAACACCAACACTTAAGAAGCTTGGATCCAAACCCTAGGGTCTATCAAGCATCGAGATGGATCAAATATCACGAGGTGCAAACCTCTCCTTGAATAGCTCCTTTTCTGCAATACCTGTGAAGAGGTTTGCATCTCGGGAGATTTGATCCCTCTCGGCACTTGATAGAGCTTAGGATTTGGATCTAGGCCGATTTTATTATTAAACACTATACACTGAAATCTATGCAAGTTTAAAATTCATTATATTTTGAAAAAAATACCTTACCACTATACCATATGTATACCGCATGACCTACATCTCACCACTACAATGGGTTACCAATGGGATACACTCTAAATTTGTTGTTACTAACTTATAATAGTTTATATTTAAATATATATTAAATTTATATCTTTAAATTTAATTTAAATTAAATTTATAGGAGGTTTAACTAACTATAACATTGAATATTTTAAATTTAGGACAAAAGGAAATAAATTTAGTATAAATATTAATTTTAAATTTAATAAAAATATCAATTTAAATTTAAAATAAAATATAAATTATAATTATAATTATATTTTAATTTATTTTTTAATTAAATATAAATTTGGGCTTCGACGTGGAAGACTGAGAAAAAAATGGGAGCTGCAGGATACTCTCAGCATCCACACAAGTTGAAGATCTCATGTTTGAAATACCGAGGGAGACTTGATGAGGAGAACAACCCATCCCCAAATTGTAATTATTGACTGTGTTTTAAAATTAAAATGTTGAATGTCATCTCCATGAGGAGAGTGACTCATCCCCAGTTGTAATTATTGACTCTGTTTTAAAATTAAAATGTTGAATGCCAAACCTGGGCATCTCCATGAGGAAAGCGACCCACCTCCATTTTTAATTATTGACTGTGTTTTAAAATTAAAACACTAAATTCCAACCTAGGCGTCTCCATGAGGAGAGTGACCTATCTCCATATAATAATTATTGAGTGTGTTTTAAAATTTAAACATGAAATGCCAACCTAGGCATATCCATTGAGGAGAGCAATATTGTTACGCTAAAACTCCTTTTTATTTATCTACGATGGCATGCGGTCGTTCAAATCAGTTTACCCTTGCCAATGTGTATAGTATGAGTCCTCCATTTTCTTGCTTCAAAGATCCTTGTCCCCAAAAGTGGCGAGATCCCCAACCGTTATTCATTCATGCACATATAATTTCGGTACAAGGGGTTTCATTATGGATCAATGAGGAAACTATGTCTAAAGACCAGTGCCCCAACTTTGAATCTCTGACACTATAGAGAGCAACTCTCTATGTTGTCATTTATGCAATCCTATCTTTACATTTGAATACCTTAGCAATATTTTGAGCATCATTTTATATTTTTATCAGTAGAAGGAGGGGAAAAGGCTATTTTATCGTATATTGATAGAGGGGCATAGGAATCATAGTTTCATATAAATTCTCTGAGAAGAATAGTTATGGAAATCGACTCCAATAGGATCTAATGAGATCTCTTACAAATTACTTTGAACCTACACTCATTCTAGATGGTTGATTGAATATATGTATGTTAAATTCCTTAACCTCTAACTGTTGAATTTGTAGATGACCTCTGTGTTGAATGTCAAAGATTAATGTTTAACCTACATACCATGTCTCTCTCACTCCAAAATAACTAGACTTGTTATGTTTCCATACTTGAAAGCTCTAGCATTTCACTTCCTGTTCTATGGCCCAAATCTACAAATTTGCTGTAGATTCCTCATCTCTTCATCCCTTACTTAAAGCTAATGATTTCTTAGCTCGAGATGCAATTATCATGTAAAGGAAGCTCATCAACTACGCAGACGAACATACTAATCAATACTTGGTAGATAAGTTTTTTGGAATTAACTACATAGTATCTCGATAAGTGGGTCATCGACGCTTAAATAACTTCTAAATTAAACCTTTATTGTGTATATTCTTTTAGTTTAGTTTAGCACTCGCTAAAAGTTGATTAAATGACATAAAACTATAAGATTCCATTACAAATTTACCTGGGAAATGCGTAGTTACAGTCTTGTTTTATCGTACACCTACATTGACACTTATAAATCGATATATATATATGGTAACAAAAAGAGATCATCCACTACCAGTTAAAACTGCAGCAAATAAATTAATATTCAATTGTGATGATGATGGTTAATGTCTAGTCAGACCAAACTTTGGTCTATAGGACCCAAAGAAACGAATTATTTAGTTTGTTTTAAATTGTATTTCTATACTGAAAGAGATTGGAGAGAAGCATCCCGAGCTCACTATAATTTTGACAAGTTAAAAGGCTAGGAAGGTCAGGATTGCAACAAAGATTATAAAACTGAGATCTAATGTGGGTGTAAGTAGGGAATTCTAAGAGGAAGTGTTTTTCATCCTCAATGTTCATATTCTCACAGAGATGGAAGATCCTTTTTACCCATGGTGTTTCAGGAACTGCCCAACAACCAGTTTCACTATGAAGCTCATGAGCTTCCGTTCTTATCTTGGCTATATTAATTTACGTAAGCTTAGAGGGCACAAAGAGGTCATGAATCAAAGCATCAAGGAAACACTAGTATATACTACCAAGAAAGAAAAAACCGTCATTACAATTACTCCATGCAAATGTTTCCGATTTGGAAAGGAGAAAATTCATCTAATTCACAGAATAAAGACACCAATTTTTTTAAATCTTTGAAAGGTAGAACCAGTTGCAGGACTAAATTTCACCAAGAGGAGAATTGAACCGTCAAAAGTGTCACAGTCGACATTTCATTGTCATTTTATAATTCAATTTTCCCAGCAGAGTCATCGAAGGGTGTGTTGTCAGAGATTTAAATTATAATATTAAATGGAGAAGAAGGCGTACGTTGAAGTCTGCGCATGAGTAAACACATGAGTAAGGAGAGGTTGTGTATTTTCTATTAAAATTAGAGACCCCACACATCATCAATTAACTACGACAAAATTGCAGGTGCAATCGCAATATGATAAATTAGATAAATCTGACATTTGTCTATCAATTGGGAAGCCAAACAACTTATTCTTCTACAAATCTTTGATTAAGCATTAAATCATCTGCAATTTCTAAGACAGGGTTGTATTGTTTGCCATCCCATCGATCCCCTTGAGAAGGAGATTTTTTTATGTTCTTGTGTCTAACATAATTTATATATTGTTGTTACCGTTTTATTTTGGCGGATAACTAAAAATTTTATTTATTATTTTTTACTTAATTGCCGATAAAATATATTTATTAGTTTTTACTTTTTAAAAGTAAAAATTAACGTTACAAGATCTACATCACAATCGAAAAGTAAAAAGTAATGTTACAACATCTACCTCATAATCGACAATATTATTTATAGCCGACATTTACAAGAGGAACGTTACATAACGTTACAACATCTACATCATAATCGGCAAGTAAAAAGTAACATTACAACATCTCCCTCATAATCGGCAATATTATTTATAGCCGACATTTACAAGAGGAACATTATATAACGTTACAATATCTCCCCCATACTGGGCTGTAGAGTGCCTCTCAGTGCAATAAAGGAGAATATGTAGTATGGAGAAAAAGAATGAGTGTATACTTACAGTCATTAGGATGTGGTGTATGGAATGGAGTTAGCTCTGATTACATCCTACCAAAAGGAGTAAGGACGACATCTCATAAAGAATCCAAGAAAAATAACTCAAGGGAAATGGAGGCCATACTTGATGGATTACCTCAACCCATCAAAGAGAGGATAGGACAATGTATCTCAGCTAAGGAACTCTGGGTTAAATTAGAAAACTTTACTCAGTTGAACAAAGAGCAGAAGCAATACTTGATATTCTTGAGGATGATATTGAAGATGAAGAAAATCCATTCATGGGGACAGTAGCTTTAGAATATGATTTAGATATGGAAGGAAAGGTGGACCTAAAGGAAGAACCCATAAGCACTCTTGAAGAATTGAGAAAGAGCAGGATGAAGAACAATTATTTGAAAGAAAAATGATCAAAGTATCAAGAAGAGCAGAAGTTTAAGAAAAAGAAGAAGAACTTCTATTCCAAAGAATATAGTGACGATGAAAGTGAAAATGCAAAAACCCTATTTATAGGGACAACAAAATCAGAGAAGGAATCAGAAGTGGACATAGAAGCTCAATACATGGTTGTTGTTGATGAAATTGAAAAATGTACGAACTAAAACAAAGTTTTGAAATATAAACTGTCAAAGTACCAAGAAGAAACAAATCAAATTATTATGAGCTTGAAGAACAAGCTTCAAGAGGCCAAGAAGAGTGGAGAGGATCTAGTAGTTCTGCTCAAGGAGAGAATCCAAGACTCTGAAAAACTTGAAAATGAGATTATTCAACTTAGAAAAGGGGTTGATGAAAAATATATCAAATAAAAGTTTGAGAAAATCTCAAGGATATTAGATGATATCTTAAGTAGCCAAAGACCATCAAATGATAAAATTGGTCTAAGATATGACAAAGTAAAGAAGTCAGAATGTTCCTCCTTCACAAAACAAGGAAGAAATAAAAGAGGTTGTGTTGTTGCACTAGAGAATCCATTTATGAATAAGGAAAGTCAGAAGTCTGCTCCCTCCTCCCATAATAAATACAAAACTAGCATGATACCTAAAGGACCAATGAAACGTAGAGTCCAACAAATCTTTCTTGGTCATTGCTACACATGTCATAATTTTGGACATACGGCCAATGAATGTAAGCTAAGGAAGAATGCTTCAATAGAAGGTCAAGAACAAAAGAAGGAATGGAAGAAGATGGAAGACCAATTTTTCCTCAAACATAAAGGAATATTCTATGGATATTGTCACTATTGTCACAAGTTTGGTCACAAAGCTATTAATTGCAAAACCAAGAGGAAATATCTAAGTAGAGAATCCAAAAATCAAACAAGTTCAGTAAGCAGGGTACCTCATGGAAATATGTGGAGAAGAAAGGAATAATCCAAAGATATAGAAGAAATAAATATTTCAAACATCAGTGAGGTCTCCAAAGATGATGATGAGCATAATAGTGCCATAGATAAAAATGGCATCTATTATGAGGAAAAGCAAGACAGATATGTAAAAGAATACACTGATAAAAATGAAGATGAAGATGATGAAAAAGGATATAGTGATGATTGTGGGATTATTTTCTAAGATATCTCAAGATTTAAAGAGAACCCTAAAAATAACATTAGGAGGGATCATATACTCAGGGGAGTTAAAGTCAGAAAATTCCAATTGGTATCAAAAATTCAATTGGTATCTAATGTTGAAGTATGCTGAAAGCTATCTTTCTCAAAGACAATAGATGATCAAGGTTAAATGATAATAGTGGTGTATGGTTGACTTAGAGAAAGTGTAAGACCTATGAAGTAACATGAGAACAACAAAATGTGTGATTCATGAAGACCATGAAGTCTGCAATCGAATGAAAGATTTTATGTTCACCTAGAACTTGAAGTCATGACACATAAAAATTGTTGACAGTGGAAGAAAACTCAAGTCTGATCTGAAAAATAAAAAATTCAATCTATTGAAAAATACCAGGTTATGTAAAATAACAGTGAGGATTGTGAAGGAACAATGGGTATTTTAAATATATATATTAGTTTAAGGAAGTTCTTTCTAAATTTGTCTCTCAAACTTGTAGCAAATCCTATTGTTATCTCAGTCCAAGGATTATGTGAAGACTTCTTGAGAATATCAAGTTACATAATACAGTTTTTTAAAAGAACAATGTAATGCTGAGTGTAAACTCTGTCACAAAAATGTTGACAAAAGAGATAGAAGTAGTCAGAAGTAGCTAGGAAAGAGTAAATTTGGCTCAAGCAAGGCCAATCAAAGATGTATCAGGCCTAAGGAGACCATAACATGGGTTCTGAGAAAATTTTATATGTACAGTTTCATTGGGTGAATGAAAAAGCCTATTTTCACATAATCTCTGTCTGAATGTGTGATTTCATACGCATATGAATGAATGTTTGATTAAATCTCTTTTAACAGTTGATAAGCATGCGTGTGAATTCAGGGATTTTGAGAGTGAAAGAATACTAAATAGATTGATAGATTCTCTGATCAATTGAAGGAGGAATTAGGTTTACAATTATTGAGATTTCTTGAATGGACTTGTTCAGAATAACATTGTTGCAAGTTTATGGATTCGAGATCTCTATGTGGAGCATTGCATGAAGGAATTGATCGTTCCATAGATCAATTCAACCACGAAGTATTAGAGTTAAAGATATGTATCTTGGAAAAGTCCACAGCAGTAATCCAATTCCGCAAATAAACATTATGCCCGAGATAAACATAAAATAATCGTCCATACTACTGAAGATAGTAGGGTGGAGATTAGAGGTGAACGAAGATCAACAACTGAGGTGGATTCCACTGGAGAAAGAGTGTGGAAGATAAAGAAGGGTCGAGCTTGCAAAATCAAAGATGATCGCTGGGATATGAGATCGAGATCAATGGTCTAGATCGTTCATCAAATTAAATCAATGGCACACAACGATTCCGCTGGGTGGAGTTATGCGGTTTAGAAAACTGTTGATGTGCGCATAATTTTTACGAAATACGCTTCATCATATTTGAAGTCCATCATTGATCTAGTGGGGACACAAATCTTACAGTCCTTACGGATTCCACTGATTTAACTAGCAAGCCTGTTAATGTTTTGCTTGGTTGCGGAATAAATGAAATTGTAAAGTGTTTGAGATCCTTCGGACAACGTGAACGACATACCAGATGATTTGCTTGCATATTGAGTTGGGTTAGTGAGTCAATTAGATATGCATCTCCTACCCGGAATCATAATCATTGGGAATATGATTGAGATCGACGAATAAGTTTGATCATTGAAACATATCAACAGTTGTCAACGATTTCTGTGGGAGAAGTCACGCAGTCTAAGAAAGTTTTGATGTGTGCAAAATTTCTATGAAATCTGCTTCATCTTATATGAAGTACACTATTGATTGATGGGGATCCTAATTCGATGACGGTAAAGAAATTTCACTGGGTAAAGTGAAAAGAGATTAACAACTTTTGATGTGCGCGAAATATTTTATAGAATTCGCTTTATAGTTTTTTAAGTCCACCGTAGATCTGGTTGGGACATCGATACGACGGCTAAACTGGATTCTGCAGATCTAACAAGCAAGCTTGTTAAAATTTTGGAGAGCTACAAAATTTCGATTATGAAAAAGAGTTTACTGTGGATTTGAAATCCGTGAATGATTTGGCTAACAACTCAGCGACTGGTTGCTTGCTGATTGGATTGGGTATTGGACCTATGACGCCTACCTAGAATCACATTCAAGAAACTGTTACAAGAAAGGAAATGTTAATATAAATGATAATACATTGGTTAAATACCAAGTCTAGATAACAAAGGGGATATATGATGACACGGGGAGTTGTCAGAAAGAAGAAAGATAGGAAATCCTATATCAAAATGGGTACAACATTGGTATAACAAGTTATCCTTTGTCATTGTTGTCAAAGGGGGAGAATGTTTAGATGTTGCCATCAATGCCAAAGGGGGAGATTGTTGAGAATATAGTTGTCATTGATGTCAAAGGATTTCATGAATGACAAATGAATAACCAATAGACATGGTAGCAGGATGAAATCAGTAAAAGACAAAGGATCCATTGCATGGATCGTCATTGATGTCAAAGGAGTTCACTAATGACAAAGGAATAAGAAAGGATACTATAGCAGGAAAAACTTAGTGAAAGACAAAGGTAGTTATGACATGGCATGGATGATGATATGAGATATGATGACATGGCATGACATGGATACTGATATGGAAGATATGATGGATTGGAATGGTATATTTGATGATGTGGCATGAAGTTGAAATCATTGTTGCATTATGATATCATTATGGAGAAATATGGAAAATTGGTGAAAATCAGGAAATTGACCAAGTATGGAATCAATAGTCAAAACTAGTCTAAGAGAATGCCCGCCATAATTCATGGTTTGACTAAAATTCCTACACCATGGTACCAGGCTATAGCTCGTTGTAGTGGATATCTATTAATGGTATAAGTTTCCCTTCATCACCTCTGAGGAGAAGGTTCTAGGTCTGCCAAAATAAGTGTTTGTGCCAGAGTAAGCAAAAATGGCTAAGTAGCATCAGAAAGATGCTTGCCCTAACTTACGAGTTAGAGTAAATTCCTGAAGCACATAGGGGTCTTGCTGACTGGTGTTTTTTCTACCTGACCATGTTTTCAGATTGTCTTGGAAGAATATGAAGGAAAATTTATGGACCTACCAAAACAGTGTTTTAGGAAAATCATACCAAATTAAGAAAATTGGTTAAGTCTTAGAACTTAGAGATTAAGAAGCCATTTTGAAATTCCTTTCAGAGGTTGTGTGTTTGTCAGTAATATTTAAAGGTGATATGGTCTTGTACACTGTTGAAATGTATTTCTATCCTTTCTCTTGGTTTTCCTTATGATGATAAGATAAGAAAAATATCAGTCTTCCAAAATGAAGAAAATATCCACCAAGGATTATCTGTGTGATGATAATTTCATCATAAGAGGTAGGAATGTTTTCTAGTGAATTGGATACCCAACCATGAAGTCAGATTCTCACTTGGCTCTCACATGTGTGGATTATCAACTTGCCAAAACCAAGAAAAATGTTAATTGCATGTTGATATTAAAACATGGCTAAGTGTCAAAACAAAGTAGAGTGAAGGTCTGCAATCCACATTAGATCATAGATCAATGGCTAGGAGTAAACCCGCAAATAAATCAACAGCTCAGAAGAAAAGTGGTAGGCGTAAAGTGGAAGATGAGAAATCAAGGTCTAGAATAATATATGTTTCCGCACCCGAACTCCGGAAGGAGGAAAGCGGAAGACGAGAAATCAAGGTCTAGAATAATATGGGTTTCTGCAACCCGAAGTCTAGAAGGAAGAAAGTGGAAAGCAGAATGTGGAATGCGGAAGATGAGAAATCAAAGTCTAAAATAATATGGGTTTCTGCAACCCAAAGTTCGCCAGCAGAATGAAAAAGGAAGAAAGCGGAAGGTGGAGAATCGCAAAAATACTTTGGGAAATGTCACAGTTCCGCAACCCAAAGTCCGCCAGCGAAATGCAGAAGACAGAAAGTGGAAGGCAGAAAATCACGAAAATATTTTGGGAAATGTCACAGTTCCACAACCCGCAGTTTGGGAGATCGACGACCATGAAGAGTTTGAAGGAGTTCAACGGTGCAGAATGGTTGAGGTAGAAAGCTAAGTGCAGAAATACATTTTGAGAAATATCATAGTTAGGAAATACGCATCATCCTATCTCAGTACGGTCAAGAAAAAGACTGAAATGAGATCAACGACTCAAGGTGATTTCAGAAATAGATATTGGGAAAGAGCATGACTCGAATATTAAATAGTAAATCGATTAACATGGAATTGTTTTAGTTGTTTTGAAGAATCACGATGGAGGTGAATGAATCGATGACTCAGTGTTAGAATGTGGAATTGAGTTCTCCTGAGGAGATGCGATCGAAGAATGAAATGGCGTAATGGTGAAGAGATGTGTCCGTAGGAAATGTGAAGGTATTTATACACAGAGGGATGAGTTAGAGAAATCATCTTTGTGGTCCAGATCATAGAAGAAGAAGAAAAGACCATTGAGTAATGATAGATATTGAAGGGTAAAAGAAATATGAAATATTAATAAAAACATATCAGGGTGGTAGGGTGGCATTAGGGCAGGAAATAGGCCTGCAGGGGGTTGTAGCCTCCTTCCAGCAGAAGCTAGTAAATAGGGTGTAGTAGCATCCTGTCAGTTGTAGCTGACAAAATAGGGGGTGTTATACCAAAATCATATCACCATCATGTGATAAGACATTTGACATACCTACTTGCCCTGAATCCCAACTTTTGGAGTGGAAACTAAATGGTTTTTATCAATCTATCATACAAATTCCTAGCACCACGCATGCCCATTTTTCCAAGAGTGGTACCCCTACTCGCACCACTTTTCATTGGTTGTCCACAAGCGGTGCCACCACCCATTGCCCTTGGTCCATAGGTGGTTATTACCAGAACCGCTCTGTCATAGAAGGTGAAGCGCAGTACCCTGGGTAAAAAGGGAAAAAGAGAATCTTATTAAGGCTTCTAGATGATAAGCCTCAAGATATCCCTTATCCCTATTGTTGTGGGTTAGTTGAGCTCGAGATCCCTCATCCTAGGATCTTAGAGGCAACCTCACCCACTAATTTCTCAACCATCTCTATCCATTAAAGCCCTATAAATATGAGCTCATAGCCATGGTTGAGGGGAGAACATTGAAGGTATTGTTATGCTGTTGGATTGATTCTTAGCCCAAGATCATTTGGAGAGAGCATAGAGAGCTAGATTCGGAGCTTTTGGGGATGAAGAGATGGTTTCATGGAGATCCATGTCAACACTAAGGCTTGGTTGTAAACTTCTTCATATTTCTAATGCAAGTTGATTTCTATCCCACATATGATGTTGTTGTTGTGATTTCGCATATATATGTTGTTAGATTCCTTAGTGACTAGCATAGATTAGTAGATCATATTCTGGTTGCTTTGATCTGTTTCGTGTTGATCTTGATTGCAAGTACACAGGTGGACTATCAAATCCTTGTATTCCAGTTATCTACAGCGTCTAGGAAGAGTATTCAACATCTGTCCTCTATTTGTTTTGGATCTGAACCATTTAGACCAGTGGAACACCTTGCTGTCTGCAGGAGGTGAAATATTCCAGCTAACAAATCTGGTGACTCTGTTGGGGAGCATGCATATCAGTTGTTCTGGTCTTCCTCAGTCTGCAACTCTTGTCTGAATCCAGGATCCGTTTTCTTCAACTCTCTTCAGTCAGATCTGCTTTCTGACTTGCATTATTTGGGTTTGAAATTTCCAGATCTGTTCAGATCTAAGTCATTTTGGTCTTTTATGCTCTGTTCCATACTCAATTCAACAGTATTTTCCTTGATCTAGTCTTTTTCTGACTTGATTTCTCGTTCTCCTATTGTTCTGGGTGATTTCAGGGCACCGCACATGTTCTGTTGGAAAGGAGCGATGCCACCACCTGTATCTAGTTAGCAGTCCGCAGTGCCACCGCCTGAATCTAGTTAGCAGTCCGCAGTTCCACCGCCTGAATCCAGTGAGCAAGAAGTGGTTCTACCTCAAAACTGCCTATCAACAGTTTCATCTACATAGTGCTAGGTAGGCCCTGTTCCAGACTTTATATTTTGATTTTTGTGTGTTTTTTGGCTTACTTTTTGATGAAAATGAAGTGTACTTTTGAAAAAAAAATGCTCCCTCACGGTCGAGAGGGAATATGAATTGTATATTCTGCAGTCACTTTGATTGTTGTATTCCCTCTACATTCAAAGAGAGTTTATGTTTCTTGCATTAGATTTTGAGTTATTTTCTTTGCTTGAAACCTCTTGCTCTTTTCTGCAGATATTATTCATTGGAATTGGAAATATACATTTCATTTTCTTGAGTAGGATTTGGTTTGTTTTGGACTTGGAATGCATGAGTGATCCATGTTGTTTTGAGTCTTTCTTTTCTTGGGTGATTCTTGTTTCCTTTTGCATACTGATTTTTTCAGTGCTTGGTAGGAAAGATTGGTTCTTCATTTCCTTATCTATTTCATAGAGAAGTTTTAGTTTTCTCTCTCTTTTGCTTTATTCGCAAGTTTGTTGAACAATTTTCTTCTTGTTTTGTGCATGATTGTTTGAAATTATAGATCTTACTTTCATCAAGAAGAAATATCTGTTTTCAGATTTGTGTGCATTAGAGTTAGATTTGTTTGGAAACGTTAGTGAAATCATCTTTCCATTGAGTTTTTATGCATCTTTTTCAAACATGAAAAGACAGGAAACATTTATGGTTTATTTATGTTAGATGTTCTCTAGATCTCTCTTTTTCATTTACTTTAAAGATTGTTTTGGGTGCATTGATATTTCACTTTTCGTTAGAATTGCATTTGCATTTGGGTTTGAATTTTTGGGAAGAAAAGTAAATCTCTCTCCCTCTCTTACGTAGAATTTCATTGAAGAGGAAAACTTGCATTATCATATAGATCAGTGTGCATCTTCTTTAATTCAAGTTTTCACTCCATGGTTCCACCTAAACGCACAAGATAAAATTAACGGTAGTACTAGGTTAAAACTTTTAGCAATTTGAGTGATAAGTTAGAGACGTGTTTGGGTGTCGTTAAACATAGGAGCTATCATTATTTGTCAGCATTACATCCCGAGACTCGCGCGGTTCTTCCATGTACTGTTGGTATATCGAACGGCCTTTTACATACCCTTGAGGTATATAGAAAGGTACTTCACGTACTCGATTGTATATCGGAAGGCCCCTTGTGTACGGTTATGCATTAGATAGCACTACTACCGATTTGAGCTCCCTCATACCTTGAGTATATCAAGAGACCCTTTTAGGAATCCTCAAACCATCTGAGTTATCCTTTTGGCCTGTCCTGTGAGGTTCTTGGCTCTTATCCACTCCTTTCACATGTTTGTTTGTTGCTTTTAGTTTGAGTAGTACTTGCTTGTGCGTGGTAGTTAGTGGGTTATTAGAGAGTTTTACAGATGGCATCCTCATCTTATACTACCACTCAAGAGGTCCCTTTCCAAGATGTACCTTTTGTATTCCCTCAAAGTGAAGGTATTGGTCCTCCCTTTATTGCCACTCTAAATCTTCCTGGATTAACTATAGGATTACCAGTCTAGATATTTAATCCAGTAATTCCTATTATAGCTAATGTCTCAAATGTCACCTCTCCTCTAGGAGAGGATCGACCTCAACCTAATCCCTCTCCTTCTTCGTCGGTTGTTGTTTCTCCCCTTTCTTCTTCTTCACTTGACCAAAGCTCTATGGTTAGTATTCATGTGGATAAGAAGAAGAAGAAAGGAAAGAGTACGAAGAAGAAGGATAAGAAAGAGAAAAATCAGCAACCATCTGCTCTTGATGGTGCTCGTTATAAGAGAACACCCGAAAAACCCAAGTTCCCTTGTAATCTTTGCAAGGGGGACCACCTTCTTAAGGAGTGTCCCGGTCTCTCCCATGTACAAAAAGAGTGGTCTAAAAGATCCAAACCATCTATGTCATCAACCTCTGACCATAATGTTAACGATACTCCCTCAACCAGTGACCCATTGGTAAAAGGTTGTAAGGGTAAAGTCTTGTATCCTTGTTTGATATGCAAGGCTATGCATCGTACTTTTCTTTGTCCAAGCATGGATGAAGCTTTGCGTTGGTTGGAAAATATTACTGATCATCAACAGGTGATTCCAACAAGTGATAGTAAGTTATCCCTCGATCCCCCACTGGTTGACCAAGTGGTCGATTCAAATTTATCTGTGGTTGATCCCACTCTTCCTTTGGAGAGTGAAGTTAAAGTGGTCGAGTCGATTTCATTTTCATCCGATCCTGCTCTTTCATCAGAGAGTGTTAAGATTGAAGTCATCTCATTGACCAAACCTTTGTCTTGTTCTTCTCTTCTAGTAGAGAATGAACTAAAACCTGCTGAAGCTTTTACGCTTCGTTTTGATTGTTCTCGACAAGAGGAAATTTTGTCTATTTCGACAGAACCCTCTCCAAGTAGTGAGGTTATTTCCTTTGACTAGAGTAACCTAATAGAGTCTCATCTTCATTCGAGTGTTCCTTGCCAGATAGTTGTGAATGTTACTGCTAGGCGGATACTTTGCACTATTGTTGACGAAGGGGCTTCTGTTAGTTTTCTATCCTCAACTTCTTGGCAAGCTTTAGGTTCTCCTCAGCTTGTGCAAGCCACTGATCAGATATTGGCTTTTAATCACAGGCCTATTGCACCTTTAGGGATCCTTCCTCATTTTCCTATTACATTAGGAGGGAAAACTATCTGTATTGATGTTATGGTGGTCCAAGGTCCTTTAGATTTCAATCTGCTCCTTAGACGCGATTATGTTTATGCCATGAAGGCTGTTGTGTCCACACTCTTTCGAGTTATGCATTTTCACCATGGTGGGAAGATTGTGACCATTGATCAGCTTTCTTTTGTTACACCTGACCATCGCATTACTCCTAGTAATCAGACTACCCTAAATGTGCCACATGTTCTTGTAGTTCCTTCCCCTTCTTCTAGTTAGCTTCTTCCCATCATAGGTAAAATGGGGGGCATGGCTCTAATCTATGGAAATAATAATGGAGCTAAGTCTCTAGATTTTATGTAATGGGAGCAACCTACCAACCTATAAATATCATGTTGGGTAGGAGCAGGTTTTAGAGCACAGTTTACGCTTTTGGTTTCAAGCTCGTTAAAAAATAAAACCACTCCTTAAGAATAGTTTACGCTTTTGGTTTCAAGCTTACATAAAAATGAAACCATGTCTAGAGCATAGTTTACTTTTGGTTTCAAGCTCGTTAAAAAATAAAACCACTCCTTAAGCATAGTTTACGCTTTTGGTTTCAAGCTTGCATAAAAATGAAACCATGTCTAGAGAATAGTTTACCCTATGGTTTCAAGCTTGTTAAAAACTAAAACCACTCCTTGAGCATAGTTTATGCTTTTGGTTTCAAGCTTGCATAAAAATGAAACCATGTCTAGAGCATAGTTTACTTTTGATTTCAAGCTCATTAAAAAATAAAACCACTCCTTAAGCATAGTTTACGCTTTTGGTTTCAAGCTTGCATAAAAATGAACCATGTCCAGAGCATAGTTTACCTTGTGGTTTCAAGCTCGTTAAAGAATAAAACCACTCCTTAAGCATAGTTTACGCTATTGGTTTCAAGCTTGCATAAAAAATAAAACCACTCCTTAAGCATAGTTTATGCTTTTGGTTTCAAGCTTGCATAAAAATGAAACCATGTTCTGGGAAAAGTTCCCATTCTATGTCAAGCTCATTAAAAAATGAAATAGCACTTGACCATCATGTCAGGTTCTGACCATCATGTCAGTTTTTTCTGAGCAAAGTTCCCATTCTATGTCAAGCTCGTTAAAAAGTGAAATGGATCTCCTCAAGCATAGTTTACCTTTTGGTTTCAAGCTTGAATAAAAATGAAATCATTTTTGAGCATAGTTCATTTTCTATTTCAATCTCATTAAAAAATGAAGTAGGTTTCCTTAAGCATAGTTTACCTTTTGGTTTCAAGCTTGCATAAAAATGAAACCATATTCCAAGCATAGTTACCTTCTGTTTCAAGCTTGTGTAAAAATGAAACAGATCCCCTTCCCTTGAGTCGAGTCTTTACTTTAGTGTTGAAACTTGAACCTTCTTTTCACCTGCCTGATTCTCATTCTTCCTACCTCCCTGGTGAACATTTTTACATTAGTAGCCAGGTTTTTTGGTTGGGTATGGAAGAAGAATTGTCAAAGGAAACGAATCTTGGGGGCATGTTGAGCCACTAACAACCATGCTAGGGGTAAGCTTCACTAGCAATCATGCTGGGGTCAAGATTCCAACCTCCGTATATCATGTTAATGGGATTTTTCAAGCATAGTTTACCCATTGGTTTCAAGCTTGCGTAAAAATGAAACCAATCCCTGAGCATTCTTTCAACTGATCTTTGAGCTCGTTAAAAACAGTAAG
The DNA here is from genome assembly GCA_001517045.1 of Pseudotsuga menziesii. NCBI lineage: Eukaryota > Viridiplantae > Streptophyta > Pinopsida > Pinales > Pinaceae > Pseudotsuga > Pseudotsuga menziesii. The sequence goes on along the minus strand of LPNX010110588.1, from coordinate 15,020 downwards.
ATGGCATTGAGCTTACTTTTCATTTTTCGTGCTTTGGTTAAAACATGAAAAGTGGTTTGATCTTAGTTTATTACTTTTTCGTGCTCTGGATTCAAACATGAAAAAGGTTAATGGAGTTCTCTTTAAACTCTTTTTAGGCTCCCTAAATATGAAAAGATCGTCGAGCAATCTTGTCTTCTTCACGCTCATTAAAGTATTTGAAGAGTCATTCGTTCGACGGTAGGTTATCTCCTTCTCGGTTCAGATAGGACTATTTACGAGAAAGGAACACTCTAGTCAATCATAACTGGAAGAGTTCTCTAAGGTATGATTTTACACTTTTTCAGGCCTTAGAGACTAAATCATACAAAAAAGGACCCCCATGGGGTTTTCTTCTGTATTCATTCAGACTCTCTAAACATGAACGATACCGAGTTTTCTTTCAGTGGACTCATTAAATTAAACATTGAGAGACCCGGTTTGGGAACGAACCCCTCCTCTCTCAAGTTCGTAAAACATATGAGACTGGACTTGTCTTCTAACAAGCTATATCGAGTGTTTGTTACCCTCTTTGAACTTGTAAAACCGAAAAGAGGCACTCATCGATCATGATGGGGAAAATGGGAAGGGAATCACTTTGTAAATAATGGCAGTTGTTTGTCGTTACCTTTGAACATGGCACTTGTCTGCACAATCATGTTAGTCAATTGGGTATTTAGCTTATTTCTGTGACGATCCACATTCATGAGTCATGCCAATCCTTTGAGTCTTTCAAAATAATGCATCGTCCACTGTCGCATTGTGTATCTGTCCTGTCTATTCATGTTGCCAAGTCATTTTGACATGCCACTCGATGTTCAAAAGGGGATCTGAAGAAGTCTTACCTCTACAGTCTACATAGCCTTTGTGTCGGTATCTTTGAGTCAGTCATCTGGTTACTACATTCACATCATTCCAGAACTATGTTTCGAGTTTCGTGTCGTCGATGTAGGACTCATCATGGCCCTTCTTTGATGAGACTATTCCTGTCGACATTAGCTTATCATCCAGGAAATAGTCTTAGAAACAATATTTAGTACCTTGACATCTGTATGCCTTAATGATAGATTCTCTCACTCTCGACATAGGTTCACATCATTGACCTTTGATCGATAGAATCAACTGGCTGTTCGACATCAGGACAGCTATTCGCACTCAATAGATTGTATTAAGGTGCCTTGGGAATCATTGACATTAATGGTGTTCTCCCTCTCACTTGTTAACGGTTCACATCATTGGCCAGTAATCAAGTGGTTTCTACCATGTTCGACTTCAGATCATTGTAATCACATGAATAGAATCGTACTTTGTGGAAGACGAGATGAATACCCTGTGCATTTGTTTAAAAGCGCTCATTGCTTTTCCCCCATGTTGCGATGGAGTTTTGTATATCTAGCATGGATCCACATTTTTATGGTCATGTCTATGCTCAAATTTGTGTCTGTATGACATAGATCTACGTTGTATGTCTGGTAGCTATGTCCAAGTTTGAGTCCTCTATCACATGGATCTACGCTGTATTCTAGTAGCCATGTTTGTTTATTCCACTCATGGATCTGCCTTGTATTGGTATGCAGCTATGAGTTTGGTTACTTGTGTCTATGAGTCAACATACTGATGTAATACAGATGCCTACCTGACTACATACTCTGATCGAGCCGACATTTTCATCTCCTGGTGACGACTTGTTCTTAAAGCTCTCGTTTATCGTATCACTCTAAGACTCATGCTTTGGGGGGCATCTTGTTATACCAAAATCCTGTCACCATCATGTTATAAGACATTTGACATACCTACTTGCCCTGAATCCCAGCTTTTGGAGTGGAAACTAAATGGTTTTTATCAATCTGTCATACAAATTCCCAACACCACGCATGCCCCTTTTTCCAAGAGTGGTACCCCTGCTCACACCACTTTTCATTGGTTGTCCACAAGCAGTGCCACTTCCCATTTCCCTTGGTCCATAGGCAGTTATTACCAGAACCACTCTGTCATAGAAGGTGAAGCGCGATGCCCTGGGTAAAAAGGGAAAAAGAGAAGCTTCTCGAGGCTTCTAGATGATAAGCCTCGAGATATCCCTTATCCCTACTATTGTGGGTTAGTTGAACTCGAGATCCCTCATCCTAGGATCTTAGAGACCACCTCACCCACTAATTTCTCAACCATCTCTATCCATTAAAGCCCTATAAATATGAGCTCATAGCCATGGTTGAGGGGAGAACATTGAAGGTATTGTTATGTTGTTGGATTGATTCTTGGCCCAAGATCATTTGGAGAGAGCATAGAGAGCTAGGGTCATAGATTTTGGGGATGAAGAGCTGGTTTCATGGAGATGCATGTCAACACTAAGGCTTGGTTGTAAACTTCTTCATATTTCTATTGCAAGTTGATTTTTGTCCCACGTATGATGTTGTTGTTGTGATTTCGCATATACATGTTGCTAGATTCCTTAGTGACTAGCATAGATTAGTAGATCATATTCTGGTTGCTTTGATATGTTTCGTGTTGAGCTTGATTGCAGGTACACAGGTGGAATATCAAAGCCTTGTATTCCATATATCTACAGCGTCTAGGGAGAGTCTTCAACCTCTGTCCTCTATTTGTTCTGGATCTAAACCATTCAGACCAGTGGAACACCTTGCTGTCCCCAGGAGGTGAAATATTCCAGCAAACAAGGTTGTGGCCTTCTTCTAGCAAGAAGCTAGTAAATAGGGTGTAGTAGCATCCTGTAAGTTGTAGCTGACAAAACAGGGGGTTGTAGCCTCTTGCCAGTAGTAGCTGGTAAATAGGGTGTAATACCATACTTTTCTGTAGAAGAAGGAAAAACTATTTGTAAATAACAATTTTGCAGTAATAGGAAGTACTGGTGGTTTACCCAATTGGGGTTTCACGATAAAAATATGTGTTTTGTATATCTTGTTGATTATATGTTTTGATTAAACTTTAATAAGTGGTTAAAATGGTAAAAAAGTTAATAATACTGATTCACCCCCACTCTCAGTATTGACCAATATTCCAACAAACCCATCAAAGGGGTAGTCAACAATTACACTAATTCAACACTTCCTGAAAAGAAAACCAAGAGGACATGCCATGACCAAACCATGGGTCTTGAGCCTTTCCAGACCAACACTACATAAATTAAGCCCAAACTTAGCCTTTACATAGAGAAAAGGGCCCCTCCTCTGTGGCAATTGGCATGGCACACTGCATAGTATATATAGGCTAACAGTTGGTACCAACTATGGGAGATACACCTACTTCAAGAGTTCATGAGAACCTCTTAATCTTCTGGGACCTATATACCTACACACACTTCAAATGACAATTTTATCAAACACATCGGAGGTAAATACTTATATCCTAAATGAAATGCAATAAATAACAAGTGTAATGCATGAGTAAAATATGAAATAATAATGCTAATGTAACACATTATGCAACCTACCTACCTACTCTAAGCACGATGAGAGAGATAAGTTAAATGAAATTATAACCCTAGTGAAGCTAACTTAGTATATCATTCATTGTAGGACTTCTTCCTTTTTCTTTGGTTATAATCCAAGAGAAAACCATGTCAATGATGAACTAAATAGATTTCATTACCTTCATTGGAATGTAGCTACAATGAATGTTGATATTTGTAGCATCAAATAGGTACTTCTGCATAGTCCAAGTGTTTGACATGCAAGAGTCATCCAAGAGAATCTCATGCTTAGGAGTTTCATTATTAAAGTGAATGTAATTTTGTTACTTTATGTAAATATTTGGGTCCATGGTATTGGCCCATGGTATTTTCATATTGTAATGTTATAAAAGTCAACCTAAGTGAGAGGAGGAGAAATCATGTCATTGTGATTGTGTGTGAGATCATTGATAGTGAGTAATCATATCTAAAAGAGAGATTCTCTTAGAAGTGTTGGGGATAGGGATTCTCTCAAGATGATATCAGTGAGTGATCAGACCTAAGAGAGGGATTCTCTCAGGGGCCTTGGAGTGAGGGAGACACTCAAGCCATATTTTTTCTACATTGTTGAGGGTTTGGGAATATTTACAGCGTGGGTGAGTCAATATTCCAAGTCTAGGAGGTTTGAAACTGGTTGAGATTATATTGACCCAGATTTGGTGTGTCATATTCAAAATCCTAGAGTTGTAAGTTTACGTTGTTTAACAAATCTGCAATATAAGACAAATATGTTGTTGGTTTTTTGTAGGGATTGGGTTTTCTGGGGTAAATATTAATGTTTCAACTGGTGTGATGATTTCCAATTATTATTTCCAATGTGTAATTGTTAAATCTCAATGTGTTTTAATTAATAATTTCTAGTTAATTATTTGGGATTCATAACCAAATCCGAGACTTGAAAATTTAACAATGAAATAAAAGATCACGATCCTGTAGTCCTACAAACTCTAGTGGTAGAGAATTTATTTTCTCACAATAAATTTATATCCATGCTTTTACTATACTCAATTACAAATCTCCTTGATCATATACCTACTCTCCAAAATCTATTTGATGCCGCAAATGCCTTTCAAAAACAATAAGGAGATCTACATAGTGGGGTTGAAAAAATTCTCCCTTGTTGTTCATAAACATGTAAATATGCTCGTTGTCTTCAAAGACCTACCAATGTCCCATATAATCAACACAGATGGTCTGAATACGATTTCCATCTTCCCTTATTTTACAAGGAATGCACATAGAGACAAGTTGGAAGAAGAAACTACTAATGCATATTCCTATTGGTTCTATGCTATGGGGATCACTTTTAAATATATAGCAATGGATTCTTCTATGGCTAGGTGGATTGCATCCCAGTACCTTTTCAACCTTTCATTTTTGTAGGAGAACTTTTCTTTTACTTGCATCATAATAAGGTCAGATTCTCCAATAACTTTTAACAATTTAATATCATAATATTTAGCTAACTCAAATCCATTTAAAGAAGCCTCATACTTAACCTTATTATTAGTCCCATCAAATTCAAAACAAAAAGAAAAATGAGAAGCATGACCAAATGGTGAAGTTAATACAATAATTGTACCCATACTTGATAGGGATTTGACCTCATTAAAGTTCATTATCCAAAACTTACTAGGAGTTCCTTATTGTCCAAAATCTGCATTAGTCCCTGAGAAGCATGTTTGAGAATGTTGGAAGAAATCAATTGTATGAGAATGTGAACTTAACAACTCAACATTAGCCATAGATATCCCTATATGTTATCCCTTTACTATTATCAATGGTAAGAAATAATGACTGGATGACATCTTGAGAAATATTGGTCTTCAAAATTTTGATTTACCTCATTAGAAGGATATTCATAAGTGGGGTCTCCTAGAAATTTCTAAGAACCCATAACCATATCATGCTCATCATAAAAATGTACAAAATCACATCCACGACAATGATCATAAATAATAAAGAGATCCCTATAACTATCATCGTGGTTAAGATAACAAAGAGATGCATCCACTATGTATTCATGATTCTTTAATTTAATAGAGGATGGATTTTCAAGAGTCTCTTTGTTATGTTCTGAATCTACATAAAAACCACTTTGCCTTATCGAAACTGAAATCCTCTTCACTTTTGTATGGCAAGAAAAAATCAAATACGTCTACCCATGAACATGAGTGCCCCAAATGCTCAAGAAAAATACTCTTGATCCTCGAAGAATCATAAATGGGAGAGTCAAGAAAGATCCAATAATCATCATTTTCTTTGTCACACATTGAAATCTTGCCATTTTCTCTAGTTAGGTCTTGTTGATCTTCATATGTTTTTTCTCTAAAGTATTTCTCTAAGCCTTCATCAGGGGCATTATGAACTTCACTTCTAGAGCACCTTCATCTTTATTTTCAATAGTACTTCCTTCTTGAATTATAGGACTCGAGATGTTGTTGTCTTTAACTTCCTCAATAAAATCTTAAACAAAAGACTCTTCAATAATCACTCCTTCATGAGAGAATTCTAGGGCTTGATCTTTTGTCACTATCTTCACCTTCAATGGCTTCCTCTTTGACATGCTCTTCTTGGGGAGGGGTAATCATGGCTTCAATAAGTTTTTCATCAAGAAAAGAATCTCATTCTTTGCCAAATGTCTTGACTAAATGTACAAGTGAAGGTATCCCTTTATTAGGAAGTTCATCATACCAATCCATCACATCTTGATTATTGTGCAGATCAAGAGACATTAAGAACGACCTCATTTTAACATCCGTGTGCACTACATCCAATATTGTAAGAAATCCCTTGAATAACATAATATGAACTGCAACTTTGCTCTCATATTCACGAATTTTTGAGATGGATTCCTTCCAATCATCGTTAGCAAACTAATTTGGATATCCTGGTATACCCAAGAAATCCAATGGATCAAACCAAACAAGACATGATTGAAGCTTAAGAAAGTCCATATTACATTTTTATTGATGCCAAAAAAAGTGTGGATTCGCCAGAAAGAGATTTTCTTCTTGAATGAAAGATGTGATCACCCCCACACTTGACAATGTGATTAATAGTTGAGGGATCTATTTGGAAATGTACTTCTTTGTTGCATTTTTATTTAGTGGAGTTGCCAAATAAGACTTGTCAAGTTAGTACTCAACAATAGTCTCACCAAAGTACAAAAAAAAATTGCATCAACCTTCTTATGAAATATCATTTTTTTCCAAAGAGATAGCACTTTGACCTAACAGTTTCAAGATGTCCCCAACAACAATGCCAAAAAAAGTTAACGTTGTTGGAATTCACGAAATTCTATTTCAAGAAATCTGTCATTTATACTAGGATGATGACCCAACAGCATGCTCAAACTACTATGCAACAATTTTTAAGTTGTCCCTGACAATGTTGGCAAAAAATCTTACCTCAAAAACTAGCACTTTTCCACGATCGAAGATAAGTGGACCTAATTTGGATGTGTGGGCCTAGGTGTTATATGTGGACCTAGTGCCATGATTGACAACTCTTCAAGGAAGTATGCTCAATGTCAATCAACTTTGTTGAATCAACTTTAGAAAATTGACTCAATAAACTTTGTTGAATCAACTCTAGAAAATTGAATTTTACCCAAGGTAGAAGAATTGGTTCAAAGGGATCAAACAAGGCTAAGTGAAAGTTGATGAAATAGAGATTGATGAAGGAAATTCAATGAAAGGATCACTAGAAGATGAAGCAATAATTTCTAATTGAGGGTTTCATCAATGATGGCGCAATTACATTGATCACATCAACATATGTCCCATTGAGAATTGCCCCATCAACATCAATCCCAATGGGAATTTAGAAAATTTCTTTCGATGGTATTCACATTGATGCTAAAGTCCCATTGACATCAATCACACAACCCCTATTTATGGTAAGTAGTAAGTAGTTTGGTCACATCCAAGTTAATCACAACCATGTCGGATGAGTTAAATATATCCCAACCTTTCATTACATAAGTTGAACCATCTATAACCTTTTCTTAAGATCAATCTTATTTAAGGAAGCAAAGAAGATCAAGATTGGGTTCAATTTGATTTTGTTTCAATTCATCATAGTTTTAATTGGCCAACAATAAATACAACATCTAGTTATAATTCGATAATGCCATAGTTTGGGCTTGTCATCTTTGCAATTCCTAGGTTAGGTTGCACTCCCTCATTGAAAACATTAGCTTTCCAATTGTGTGAGGTTTTGGCTATAAGTCAATCATGCCACACCTTAATTTGGGCTTGTCACCTTTGTGACTCTTAGTTTAAGTTTAGGTTACAATTAATTAGGAAAGTTTTGAATGTAGAAATGGATTCAACATCAATACCCCAAATATTAATAATATATATTTAAAATTACATCAACCCAAATTCAAATTCACTTATAAAACTAACGCAACCACTTAGTTTGTGGTTGGAGAACATCAAATACCGCAAGTTAAGTACCACGAAATTACACTTTATTCTTGCATCAATTATCAGGAAACCCCCAATTAGATGTTACCGATGCATTCATGCATCCAAGTTATTCATTTAAATTAATCATGAGTTATTTTTTATATTCTTTTTTTATCTCTCACATTCTTCTAGTTATTTGCCATGAACTGTTGGTTATCCATTCATGAGCTACGAGTTATCCATGCATTGCTACTAGTTATCAATTCATCAGCAACCCGTTATAAATATATATATATATATATTATAATTGTTTATTTCAAATTTTGAACAACTTCCATAAAATCAATATGGACAATACACTTGTCTCATCCCTGTGCAGTCCTAGAAAACATATATGGTATTCCACCCCAAAATTCTAAGATATATATGCCTATCGACGTAACTAGCAACAACCATATTAATAAGATTAATATGTTCGGAATACGTCAAAAGACATATATTTGACACATTGAGATCTATAATAAGTTACTAATACACAGTTTAATGGAATTTTGGACTCACGGGTTGATTGAATCTTGATTGTTGCAAAAACTTTTGATAACCCTCACCCCTTCTTATTCATAATTATAGATTGCATCGAGCCTATCACCCTCGGAGCATGCTACCTAACTATTGTTCTCATGATGTTACAATGCGAAATGAAAAGCTTATTAGGTGGTGCATGCTTTCACTTCAATGAAGCTAGACTTCACAAGTTGAGAGAGGAGCCATTGGAGTACAAATAAAAGTTCATCTAACAGTTTTTTTATTATCAGGTTTAAATTACTACGTTAATCTAAATTTAATTTAATAGTTGTATCATGATTGGAGTTAATCTAATAGTTATCCAATATAACTCCCATTAGACTTTAAGTTCAGGTAACAATTGTAAAATCATTGGTATCTAATAATCAAAAAGTTGTTTCATCATGAGGAATTTTAATTATGAGGTTAGTTGAAGTTTAATTTTTCCAACTATCACCAAGTGTACTTATCACAAGTAAATTAAGTTATTTTTTATTTTTTCGAAATTGTTAATTATGAATTTTGAATGATGCCCATAGAATCAATCTGAATAATTCACTTGTCTCATTCTCATCCATAGATAAAAAATTATAGATAATAGTCCACCCAAAATTCTAAGATACAAACCCCATAACAAAACTAAGAAACAAAGAAATTAAATTTTTACCATAAAAAAAAGTTTTCTCAAGTAAGAAAAAAATTTTGATTGAATTTTTACTATGAATAAAAGTTTTCTCAAGTTGTAATCTGATTTTTTCAACTATGTGATTATTACAGTGTTAACTTAATGAAAAGAAATCCGGTGGATTACCACGATCTACGTGTCACCATTAGATCCAAAGGCGATAAAAAGTGAAGATATTTATGCTTCTAGGGTGGCCGACCCGTTATTCCCGGCAAATTATTGGTGTGTTTTAAGCCACGTAAGACGGTGGCCAATCAATAATTGTGGAAAACTGTAAAGGCAAAGGGATGGAGACCCTTGCAAGGACCTGCGTTTTCAGTGGGTAGTTGGGCTGTAACGATCATCCCTTTACGATAGCTATTCAATACGTGAGCGAGTTAATAGGATAAACATGGAGTGGGGTCATTCCCTCGCTGGATACTGATTTCATTTAGTGCAAGTTGCCACTTTATTTATTATTTATTTGCCTGCAGTCATAGAAATGTTCAATCTCGTTTTGAGCTATGAAGTCGTCGTCGAAGCTCTTTCACTAGTGGTAAGGGCCGAGGGAGACAAACTGAGGAATGTAGCCCTCTCGATTCACAAATCCAGAGCTTTACATTCCGCAGTTTCTCTTGCTCAGCCCTAACTACTTCTGCTAGAGGTACTATTTATTTATTTATCACGACAGTGGGGCGCTGGCTCAACTACCACATTCCCGATGAAGCTGCTCCGCCATATCTTGGATCAAGATTGATCCTTTTTTATGACTGTAGTTGAATA